>SJYW01015245.1:190527-207896 GCA_006410735.1 Raphicerus campestris
ATCCTAAAGGAAATCAGTCCTGAATATTCATTGGAAGGACTGATGCTGAAGCTGAAACTCCAGTATTTGGCCACCTGATGCGAAGAACTGACTCATTAGAAAAGACCCTGATCCTGGGTAAGATTGAAGGCAGGAGGAGAAGGGGATGATAGAGGATGGGGTGGTTGGATGGTATCATTGAGTCAATGGGCATGAGTTTGAGTAAACTCTGGGAGTTGGTGATGGACAGGGAAGCTGGTGTGCTGCACTCCATGCGGTCGCAAAGAGTTGGACACAACTGAGCGACTGAACCAAATCATAATTGCTGCTAAGTTGCCTCAGTCGTGTATGACTCTGTGCAACCCCATAGATGGAAGCCCACTAGGCTCCCCTATCCCTGGGGTTCTCCAGGCAAGAACACTGGAGTGGGTTGCCATTTTCTTCTCCAAAGCGTAAAAGTGAAAAGTGAAAGGGAAGTCACTCAGTTGTGCCCGACTCTTAGCGACCCCATGGACTGCAGCCTACCAGGCTCCTCCATCCATGGGATTTCCCAAGCAAGAGTACTGGAGTGGGGTGCCATTGCTTTCTCTGGAATCATAATTAGATGAACAAATTTCAAAAGTTTCTTGAGTCTTTTAAAAAGCAATTTTGTGCATGCATTTTCTGATTATTTAAACAAGTGGAAATGTACTTATATTTTAAAATTTGACATTATACTTCTCCTGATTTTTTCTTCTCTCTAGGAACATGGAGCACATGGCATGTACAGAACTTCAGTTCAGTCGCTCAGTCCTGTCTGACTCTCTGCGACTCATGGACTGCAGCATGCCAGGCCTCCCTGTCCATCAGCAACTCCCAGAGCTTTCTCAAACACATGTCCATCAAATCAGTGATGCCATCCAACCACCCCATCCTCTGTCGCTCTGTTCTCCTCCTGCCTTCAATCTTTCCCAGGATCAGGGTCTTTGCTAATGAGTCATTTCTTCGCATCAGGTGGCCCAATATTGGAGTTTCAGCTTCAGCATCAGTCCTTCCAACAAATATTCAGGACTGATTTCCTTTAGGATGGACTGGTTGGATCTCCTTGCAGTCCAAGGGACTCTCAAGAGTCTTCTCCAACACCACAGTTCAAAAGCATCAATTCTTTGGCACTCAGCTTTCTTTATAGTCCAGCTCTCACATCCATACATGACTACTGGAAAAACCATGACTAGACGGACCTTTGTCAGCAAAGTAACTTGTAAATAGAGTAATTTGGAATGCAAAGTAGTTGTGCAGCAGTTAGTGACCCACACAATAAAGGTTGTTGGCAAGAAGAAAAAGAAAGGAAAATAATTTCTCTAGTTTTTAAAAAAATAAGTGTTTGTTATTTCTGTTATCAGCTTCCCAAGCCCTTGGGGAATCATTGAAGGCATTAGCAACAGTTTCAAAACAAATTTTGAAAAATGGTATTGTGACCTGATATGCATTGTCAAGATTTTTCCAGAGATTAACTTCATGTTTATTGTCCAAATGTATTTCTTTCATATAAAATAATTATTCCCTTATCCCGTTTTTCTGTTTTTTCCTTGTTGGTTTGTATGACTTGCTGTATTCTTGATAGTGTCACCTTCCATGCCTTTTGTCATTTTGTGGCTAGTTTTGCCCTTTTCTTTAAGTGTCTTTTAACTGTAATATGATTTTAACTATCAGTATCTTTCTTTATGAATTAAGCCATTTATACATAAACATGCACACACATGTTGAAACCTGATATTTAACCTGTGAGTGAAGTCACTTAGTTGTGTCTGACTCTTTGCAACCCCATGGACTGTAGCCCACCCAGTTCCTCCATCCATAGAATTTTCCAGGCAAGAGTACTGGAGTGGGTTGCCATTTCCTTCTCCAGGGGATCTTCCCAACCCAGTGATCGAACCTGGGTCTCCTGAATTGCAGGCAGACGCTTTACCATCTGAGTCACCAGGGAATATACATGTGAGTTATATGCATATTTCTAAGTGTTATTTTTATGATTCTAAACCTCATTATTTGAAAAGCCTATTATTTGTGGGGCGAGGGAAAATAAAACATTTATACCACATTGATTGCAAGTGATCTTATGAATAGACATTTGTCCAATAAAAAATAATCTTCATATTGAATAAATAGTGCCTTTTACATTTATTTATTATATGCAAAACTCCAACTACAAAGATTCTCCTGATACTTTCCTGTCTGTCCCAGGCCAAAAAATTATACACAATGACAATGTATATTCTCTCTAGAGATAATATCTTCTGATAATTACCTGGCATTTGTAGGCAGGTGACTAGTGATGGGTCCAAAATGTAAGAAATCACTTCTTATTACCTTTTGAGTTACAACATAAATGCCAGAACATAAAAATCATAGCATTGGCTAATTACCAGACACTGTTCTAAGCATCTCATAGGCATTAATCTATATAGTTCTCACAACTTCTCTATGAAGTGTGCACCACCATCCCCACTTATGTATGATAAAACTGACAGAGGTCAAACAACTCACCCCAGTTGTCCTGGAAAATACTGGAGCTAGAATCTGAATACAGGTTTACTGGGACACTTTTGAAAATGAAAGCGACTACTGCTCAAAACTCCTTGGACCATAGGTATAACCAGGCAGGGGGTTCACTTCAGTCCAGTCGCTCAGTCGTGTCCAACTCTTTGTGACCCCATGAATCGCAGCACGCCAGGCCTCCCTGTCCATCACCATGTCCCGGAGTTCACTCAGACTCACGTAGGCAGGGGCTTCGTACCAACCAATCTGTGTGGCCACCTAGCCGTGAAACATCTTCCAAGGATTTTTATCCCTTTGGAAACATAATCTTTGTGGGTCTTGGCATCCTTTAATATGTGAACATAGCTAGTCCTTTTCCTTTTTGCTTTGAGGAGTCATTCACACTTTGAGGCCCCAATGCCAAGCAAGACTCAGCACCTGGAGTCCTGCCAGAGCGGGCCTCATAGATTCCTTGCTCTGTCTTCTCTGTGACGGCCTGGACCTCAGCCAGAGATGCCTCCATGCTATATCTGTGTGTCATAAGGATTGGTCCTCGCACTGTGACCTCTTTTAGATAGAAATAAAGATGACACATCTAGGCCTTCATGCTGTGTAAGAGGAAGGAAATAAATACTGGGTTTTTGAAATATAGCTCAAGAGTGACAGAACAGTGAAGCTGAGACCATAGGACTTCCAAGGCCTGATTTGGCTTTTCTGCTGATTTATTATCCTATATATTGTTGCTTTATCATCCTATATATTGTTGCAGTGTACAAAAATCTGTGACGGGGCACAAATCAGCATTAGTCTTAAAGCATCCTGAAAAGCGACCATCATTTACTACTATTTTTGTATAAAGATAAACTAAGTTTTCTCTTTGTCTCTTTCTTATTTAATTGGGCTCATTTCAAGGTCAGGTATTGTATATATTTAAAATTTTTCTATATATTATTATACTTTGACACATTATAAACAATCTTTCTGGCTGTGGAGAAATGGCCCCTTCTGAGGCAAGCTAATTCTTAGAACCTTAGCAGAGGTTCCAGTGCAAGCATGCCTTTGTTATGTAAGTGAAAATTGCTCAGTGGACTGTATAGTCCACGGAGTTCTCCAGGCCAGAATACTGGAGTGGGTAGCCGTTCTCTTCTCCAAGGATCTTCTCAACCCAGAGATCAAGCCCCACAGGTCTCCAACGTTGCATGCGGATTCCTCACCAGCTGAGCCACCAGGGAAGCCCTCAGCAGTTAAAGCAGCACCTACTCTATCTGGTCCATACACCCCAGGTACAATATGCCTCTGCTTTCCTCATCCCAAGGCTAGGTGCCAGGCAGCTAGAGGGCCATCCCTATTAGTNAGTGGACTGTATAGTCCACGGAGTTCTCCAGGCCAGAATACCGGAGTGGGTAGCCGTTCTCTTCTCCAAGGATCTTCTCAACCCAGAGATCAAGCCCCACAGGTCTCCGACGTTGCATGCGGATTCCTCACCAGCTGAGCCACCAGGGAAGCCCTCAGCAGTTAAAGCAGCACCTCCTCTATCTGGTCCATACACCCCAGGTACAATATGCCTCTGCTTTCCTCATCCCAAGGCCAGGTGCCAGGCAGCTAGAGGGCCATCCCTGTTACTNCTCAGCAGTTAAAGCAGCACCTACTCTATCTGGTCCATACACCCCAGGTACAATATGCCTCTGCTTTCCTCATCCCAAGGCTAGGTGCCAGGCAGCTAGAGGGCCATCCCTATTAGTCCAGGGCCCTTTGAAACAATTCAGATTAGCCAGTGCTGACCCTTTACTTGCCCTATCTTGCTTTCCCCATGTCAGTAAAGATGGAGGCCCATACTTTCCTCCTCTCTTCTGCCTGTGACCACATGGGTGATCTTCCATGTGGCCCTGCTGTGCCTCTTCCCAAGACCTGTGAGTGTAATGAACTTTGTCTTTCTGAATCTCTCCTCTGTCCTGCTCTTATGACTGCCCCTGCTCTTACGGCCAGGCAGCGGAGTGCTCTGGGCGTCGCTCTTTAACCAGCAGCAGCAGTGCCCTTCTGAGACATTTGCTCATCTGACTGTCAGCTGCTCCACCTGTCCCTAACTTACAGCTCCTCGGCTGCCTGCATGCCTCATGCTGTTGTCTTTGAGGATGAGGAGCGACAACTGTATCATAACGAGAAAAATGGTACTGCATCAAAGCCGCATGTCACTATTAGGGCTGGTCCTGATTCCAGTGCTTTGCATTCATAGAGAAGCGCTACAACTGAAATGGGAAACTTGAAAACATTTTCTTGATTTAATAGGTTTCTTGGTTGTATTTTTTGATGAAGGGCTTTTATTGACTCAACATTAGCCTTGTTGAATAAAGCGTCTACACAGATGAGAAAAATCTGATCATTATCTTGTAATGAGCTACAAATGATTTTTTTTTTTTTTTTGGCATTCCCTTATTGGCTTCATACAGAAGCCAGTAGATTTGGTTTAATATTTGACTTAATTTCCTTTAGCCATGTCCAGAAACAGAAGCTCTTAAACTGAGCCACAGCTATTAATCATATAACAGGTGATTGCTAAATGTGGAAGGAACAATAAAGGGAGTCACTGGTTATTTTTAGACTGTGATGTGATCTTTATTTTATCATGTTTTTCTAAATATTGGCATGCTTAAAATTCAAATGGGGAAATGGTTTTTCCATTGTACAATACAATGAAAAGTCATAGGTCAAGTTTATCTTAAAGCTACTTAACAGTTTGGTTTTACTAATAAGCAATATATATTTAATATGTTATCAATAATGGTAAATAATTTGGGGAGAACACCACCTTCCCTTATATTTTCATTTCATGGAGTCTTGGCTATTCAGGATGATATTCCAAAACTTTCATGTTTGTTGTAACTTATAAATTTATATGATTATTCACCTGAGGTATTCAAGAGATTCTTTTTCTGTTTTTTTTTGCTTTGTTTTGTTTTTTCGTAATTTTGAAAATGTAATTCAAATTAAATTCTATTCATCTAATAAAGCCATTTGGGAATTTCAAGAATTGCAAGTCAGATAAAAAGCCACATTTATTAGCCCAAGGAGGTCACTATAAAGCTCAGATGTAAAATCAACTTCTCACAACACACAAAGGGAGAACTCCCTTTCGTTTGTGGCAGCCTTCAGGAAGCGGTGATATATTGTTCTTCAGCCCTAAGCTGCTTGACTACCAGCAGGTTTCCGATAACATTATTATGATAGGGAATGACCCTAAAGAGGGCTCCCTCCTTCGTCCCTTTAAGGCTCCTTCCTAATAACCTACAGCTGTCTGAACACCGTCAGCTGTGGGAGTTTCTGATGGGCATGTTGAAAGTGTTGGAATGTCGCTCCATATGGTTCTTGTGGGCTTCCTTTGACGACTCATATTCCGTCAGGCCAGCTGTCAATGGCCAATTTCTCAGCTGGGCTGATGACTTGAAAAGCTACTCTCTAGTCTTTGTTGCTATTAAAAAGCTTGGTGTTCTTTGTTTGCAGTCAGTAAAAGATGGAGAGACACTCCTGTTGAATTAAAGCAGCCTCGGTTCTGAATAGGACAGTCTCCTGAACTCTTTGTAAACTTTTTTTTTTTTAAACACACTAAAGTCCACTTGGTTGGGGAGAAACAGAGTAACTTGGAGAGAAATTATTATTGTTTCAATTGCATGAAAATGTAACCACACATTTGCAAAAGAGGACCCAAATGCAGCCCTAGGCACAGATTTAAGAAGTGAACTTATTTTGTTGGCTTGTAATGGATATATTAACTTTAAAACTTGTTTGCTGAAGAAAGCAAAGAATATAAAAAGGTAATGTCAATTTTACTGTAAAACTTTAATTTAGAAAGAATTAATGGGATCATTATGTCTTTCATTTGGGAAAACAAAGAGGGGCATTACTGACAGAAAGTATAAAACCTGCAAACTATGTATAAAAATAAATAGAATTTAAGGGGGACAAGAGGTAAATATACAAAGCCTAAATCTGTAAAGAAGTTAAAGTTTTATTTTTTACTCTTTTATTTAGGATCAGTCTTGTAGAGTGTCTGAAGAAAATAATGTGTTTATGTTTATATGTTACCCTTTGTAGATTTTTAGACATTTGTTTTTTCGGGGAGGGGATTATTTTGTTTTAAAAAGATAGGTAAGAAGGAGACAGTTTCTAGGGAAAACAATTTCAAATGATTGCCTTCCTATTTTTTGACTTGCCTTTAAGCATTCATTTAATTTCTCTGTGTTTGTTTATCTGTTTTCATAGAAGGCAAGAAAACACCAAGTTAATTCCAGGATATGAGGAATGTCTTTATAAATACTTATACTTTCCCAATAGTCCTAAAGTCTATACAAATGATGTTGTAGCAGAAAGGGGTAATAGTGATTATTCCTATTTCATTAGGTGTTAGAGTAGAAATGTTCCTGCATTGCCAGGATCAATGAAAGCATGTTTCAGTAGAAGCTCAAAGCTAAAGGCTCTAAAGAACTTCAGTGGATCTTCATTTACCAAAATTAATGGGTCCCAGTGCAGTTGGGATTCCAAGAAAAGGGGTATCGTTGTATGATCCTCACCTCTCTAATTACACAGCTACTTCAATTTTGATTTAACACTATCCTCACATTTTCTGAGTTTGTGTATATCATGACAGCCATTTATTACTGTCCACACACTCACTACTTCATCTTTCTTCATACATTTCATGTCTTCATCATGAAGACATGTTTTGTAGGAAACTTTTCTATTATATCTTGCAAACAAATCTTAATAGTTGGCCCCTTAAGTCTTTTCTTCCATAGTGTAAGAAATGTAATAATTATTCCTTGATGCTTTCTTGGAAAGCAAGTGCAAGTGTGGAAATAAAGTGCTTTATTCATTTAAACTGTTTTCTACAATGTGTTAACTTACTTAAGATACATCTTAGAAAATAGGATGCTGAGAATTGCCAAATTAGAAGAGTGAACGTTTGAAATGTGGAGGGTTTATTAAATATTGGCAAACAAGTACTTAGGTGTAAAATATAGAGATCATATATATAACCCAGTAAGTAATCTTGTTTCTTAAATACTTCAACCAGGATTGTTATCAAACCTATTTGTGGTTTTATTTCACAAAACATTAAGAAGAAAAAGATAAAGAAAAAGCACAAGATAAAAATTGCAAAGATGTCAAGCACAATCATTGATTACTTTTTATATGATAATACTGGGTCTGTTTTATCTGCACATGGAGTAAAATTATGGCAGAGTCAGTGAGCACCCCCTCCCTCCCAGAAATTCGATTTCATGTTCTCATCAAGGACATGCAGGAAGGGAGCATCTCGCTTATTTAGATACCCCTTAATCAGTGAGTTCAGCCCTGGGATTTCTTTGGAAGGAATGATGCTAAAGCTGAAACTCCAGTACTTTGCCCACCTCATGCGAAGAGCTGACTCATTGGAAAAGACTCTGATCCTGGGAGGGATTGGGGGCAGGAGGAGAAGGGGACGACAGAGGATGAGATGGCTGGATGGCATCACGGACTCGATGGACGTGGGTTTGAGTGAACTCCGGCAGATGGTGATGGACAGGGAGGCCTGGTGTGCTGCGATTCATGGGGTCACAAAGAGTTGGACACGACAGAGCGACTGAACTGAACTGAACTGAACTTCTTTATGGTCCAACTCTCACATCCCTATCTGTCTCTTATACACATCTTTTGTGTGTAATAGGGAAACACAAGAAGCTTTCCCATTAAGGCAGGAACAAAACAAGTGTGGAAAACAATTATCATCACTATTATTTAATATTCTGCTGGAGGCACTAGCTAATACAATTAAATGAGACAAGAAAACAAGTTCTGGAAATTGGAAAGAGTNTTGGAATTTGATGTGCTCAGGGGACATGGAAAGTTAATTATAGAAAAAATGAGAGGGTGCTGGAACAATTTGACTTCCACAGGCAAAAAAGTAAATTTAGACCCAAGTCTTCCTTACACACTCACCGAAACTGACTCAGAACAGATCCTTGACCTAAATGTAAAAGGTAAAACTAGAAAATAACACAGGAAAGAAGTCTGGATGACCTGGGGTATGACAGTGACTTTAGATATAACATCAAGGTACCATCCATGAAAAACATATTTGATAAACTGGCCTTCATTAAAACTAAAATCCTACTCTATGAAGGACAATGTCAAGAGAATGAAAAGATGTTGCATATCATATGTCATTGGGAAATTGCAAATTAAAGAACAATAAGATGTTAGAATGGCCAGAGTCCCAAGCATCCCAAGCATTGACAACATCAAAACCTGGGGAGCATAAAGAGCAACAGCAACTCATTCATTGCTAGTGGAATGCGAAATCCCGGCTTGGTTAGAAGTTTGTTTGGGTTTTTCTGTTATATCTTATGAAAAACCTGAATGAACTTATTGACAACCCAGTAGTACAGCCACTTTGAAAGATGGTTTGACAGTTTTTTTTTACAAAGCTAAACACTGTTACCATCTGAGGTAGCAGTTGTGTTCCTTGGAGGAATTTACTTAAAGAATGGAAAACTTATGTTCAGGGATGTTTATAGCATCTTTATTCATAATGACCTTAACCTGGAAGCAACCAAGCTGTCCTTCTGTAGGTGAATGAATAAATAAACTGTGGTACCTCCAGAGAATCTTTTGTCACTCACCAACTAAAAAGAAATAAACTATCAAGTCATGAAAAGACATGGAAAGGCCTTAAATTAGCATTACTGACTGAAAGAAACCAAATTGAAAAGGCTACATACTGTATAATCCCAACTGACATTCTGTAAAAGGCAACTGTGGAGACCAAAATTAGTGTTGCTGAGAGTTAAGGGAAGGGAAAGAGAAACAGGCAGAGTACACAGGACTTTTAGTGCAGTGAAATTATTCTGTGTGATACTATATGTGTCATTAAATATTTGTCAACATTTATATAATATGCAACACCAAGAGTGAACACTAATGAACACTACGGATTTGGGGGTAGATACCGATGTGTCCATTTAGGTTCATCAATTTTAACAAGTATCCCCTTGTGGTGCCTGGATGTTGCTGGTGGGAGAGATCGTGCATGTGTTGGGGGAGGGGGTATGTGGGAACTCTCTGTACTTTCTGCTTAATTTTGCTGTGAAATTATAACTGTGCCAAAAAATTAAGTGCATTGAAATGGCTGAGGACATTTAAAGACTAGGACTGATATTTTATCCCAAGATACCTCAAGCAGCTGCAAGCTGCTGGACATCTCCCTCTGCAGCCACAGAGCTTCAGTGGAGGCAGTGCTGCGCGTCCTTGAGCTTAGTCGTAATCTGGGGGACTGAAGAACTTGGGATGGTGGCAGCAGAGAAGCATGGCAAAAGCTCAGAAGAAAAATCAGGGTGTGGGGTGAATTCCTGTCAGAGAAGCAGCTGCCAGGTGGCTGGTTCTGGAGTGAGCCAACTCACCTTTTCCCTAGAGAGATACTAAGGAAGATAAATGTTGGGTGGGGCTGCACGTGGGGGCTGGATGATATCCCACATCTGCTTTCATCCCTGTGCAAAGGAACTTATTTATTTTGTATTTTTGCTTCTTCTTTTGGGGTATGTAAGGGATAAAATAGTGAAGAAACGAGTGAATGGAGAAAAAAATGAAAGAGGCAAACTAAACACGAGATGGGTAAGAATAAAGGTGATGAATATAAATATTACATGAAAGTAGTTCATTAATTTTCAAATTTTAAAAGCACCATGGCAAGTTTATAAGGAAACATAAAAATGAGCATATTTTAAGCTAATGTTTATGGGTACATGAAGAAATAAAGAATATTGAGGGAAATGGAAAGTTTTTTTTTTTTTTTTTAAATTCTAAACTGTAACATAAGGAAATCTCATAGTTCAGTCAACTAGAAGGGAGATAAAATAGTGTCCAGGCATTTCTTAATTGGAAATTTCTTTTTCTCAGCCCAAAAAGAAATTTTCCATCTGTTCGAGCATCTGCTTACTGTGGTTCAAGAATTTCTCCCATTTAGCAAGTAGGTGTGACAATTGTGCCATCTGGGAATTTTTATGAGGGTGCACAAAAGAGCTGAGGTGGCTGGTAACTGGTTTCATGAGCTTTCCGCAGATTCCTCACATACACACAGAATTAAAATAGTTGATCACATGGCATGTTTAAATAAACTTTCTTAAAAAGAAGCATTAAACCGATGCGATTCTGGAATTGCACATGTTTTTTAACCTGTTTCCATGAGAAGAGCAGAAAGTGGTTTGCCTAGTTGCAGGCCATAGGAGGACTTAGGAGATGGGACTTCTTCGTCTGTTGGCAAGGCCTACCCTTTTGAAGCTTTCAGAAAGTTGTCTCCTTTCTAAAACCACCATAGTATTGTAAAGTAACTATCCTCCAATTAAAAAAAATTAATATTTTTTATAAAAGAAAGTTGCCTCACTTCTTTGTCTCAATTTGTCCACTGGTTAAAATGGAAGTTTAAATACTAGTGTATTCTGAATACACTGGAATGTTGAGGAAGAAAATATGCTAGGGATACAGGTGCTATAGATGAATGTCTGTGTTCCTCCTCGTATTTCTGTGTTGCAATCCTCATGCCCAGTGTGATGGTATTAACAGGTGGGGCATTTGAGAAGTGCTTAAGCCATGAGGGTGGAGTCCTCGATTAGTGGGCTCAGCGCCTTATGAAAGTGGCTCCAGAGAGATCCCTCCCTCTCTCGCTACATGAGGACACAGGCTATGACCTAGGAGGCAGGCCTTCAGCGTAACACAACCATGCTGGCACGTTCTAGCCTCCAAAACTCGAAGAAGGAAATTTCTCTGATTTTTAAGTTACCCAGTCCATCACATTTGGTCATAGCAGTCTGAAGGGATTAAGAGAACAGTCTATGAAGATCCTTATAGTTGAGTCTTTTCCTACCTCTTATGTTTACTTAGAAACTCTGGATTCTGAAATTTTGTAATTTCTCATTTTCATTTGAGAGGAAAAAAAACTATGGCCTTTAAAAATTTAGAACTTCTGAATATGTCTTGGGTATATACATTTTTCTTTCTACCTTTTAAAAGCCATTCAGGTTATCTTGTTCAGTTATTTTCGGTTTGTCTTTATCGCCGTAATGTCACCAGGTTTTCATCGTGCTCTTCAGTGAGTGTCAAGCGCCTAGTAAAGCAGAGGATTTTGTGCAGTCCTTCTCTCTCTATCTTTCCTGTTTGGGAAGAAAAGGTGTGAGAGTACTCGTTTAGTTGGTAATCTGGCACGTGCTCAAAGCAATTATCTCTTTCCCTTCTGAATTTAATGTATATTCCAGTTCAACTTTTGTTTGAATGGATTTTCTGTGGTCTCATAGTACAGGACGTCTGGCTGTGGTCATCAGGGGTGGCTCCAGGTGACCTGAGGGTTCTGTGTTCCTGACCAGTTAGCTAGTCTTCAGACCATGACTAGAACTCATGAAATATCCAGTTTGAAAAGATCTTGGTCTCAGCTCACTCAGAATTATTCTGTGTAAAAAGGACCTTTCCTGTCCGCATTCTTTTCTTTTGATTTGATTGGAATTCTGTGGGAGTGAGATGATGGGTGAGAAAGGCTAGAAACTGAGGAATTTTGATGCAAAACCTGCCTGATGTTATGTAAGGTAAATAACAGTTGGGAGTTAATATTTCCTTTAATTACTATGCCAAAGTACATCTTTTCTCTCACAGGAAGTGCATATTTTCTCTCAATATCCCCCAAGAATCAAATAGTATGAGAGATTTGACCTCTTAAGTGATCCTTTGTATTTTGTTGAATTGCTAGGATCTTGTATTTGCTATTCTATTATCTATGTCTATATCTGTACCTATAATGTTAATAAAATTAACAGAGTCAAAAATTGAGAAAGAATGAGTATATTACTGCGGGAATATATGAAAAGGTGCTCAGCCTAAAATGAAGTAGGGAAACAATAGCACAATGAAATACCATTTTTACATACAACAGGCTGGAAAAAATTAAATAGTCTAGCAATATACCAAGTATTGGTGTGGATGTAGATAACTGAATTTCTTATTCATTGCTGGTAGGAATATAAATTCAACTGCTTTAGACTATAATTTGGTGTTATCTTGTGAACTACAGCTTTTGTAAACCACTTGACTCAGCATTTCTACCCCCTCCTGTATATATGTGAACAGGTGTCTATAACAGCCGCCTCCACACCTGGAGACAAGCCCGCCTGTGGTCTGTGAATGGAGCAGTGATAGTGTCATGAACCAGGGATAATGATTCTGCCCAACCGTGTGCTTCCAAAGCAAGACTAAAGTAAGAAGGACCAAGAGGAGCACCTAATACAGCGTAATGCTTAGAATGTATAGAATCCTTTCTTGAATAAATGATAAAAATCATCCATTTGGGGGACTCTGTGAGCCTTCAAGTATTGACTGGTGAATGTTTAAAGAGCCCCTCCCTTTTATCCTGTTTCTCTCTGATGAGGCCCCAGATATTTACTAACAGCCCCTTTACCAACTATTTTCACATCACTTAATGATTCTGTATTTTTGTATTTTAATGAGTAAATTTTTCTCTCTGTCCTTTTTGTTACTAAAACCAGCTTATGAACTTCTGGAGGGTGAAGGCCACATTCTGAATTTCATTTTTCTTTTCTTACAGAACTATCTGGAGTAGGTAATCAGTAACTGCTTAGTGGTGAAACAAAATTCCACTCCAATTTTCCTCTTAAAAAAGAAAAAGTATTTTGAAAAGAACAAATCATGGTCAAAAGTCTTTCAACTGGGTTAGGTGCTCCATGACTTCAAGTGGATACTCTCATTAAAGAAAAATTCAATATATAGATAGTGAAGTTGTATCTACTAACTTTGTGTGTAGGAATATGTTTGTGACAAATACAAGGAAATTTTAATGTGGTAATTCTAGCATGCAATGAAAGGCATCAATGATAGAAAAACATTGTCTGTCTGATATTCACCCAATTAAAAACATCTAAACAATGTGCTATGCTCATTATCTTGCTAAGAAGAATGGTATCCAGAAAGCTGTTGTTATTTCTAAGAGGTTATTTTTGTTGTTGTTTAATCAAGTACTAATCAGGAGAGAGGTACTTTATATAGCAGGAGAGCCAATTTATCTGACATCAAGACTGTCCAGGCAGTTAGCCTTAGATGATTATTCTTAGAACTATGTTGGACATAGTTTTATTTCCAATTAAACTGTACTTTCTGTTGTTACAGTGGTTGTAGGAGGCAAAAATTTAAAGAAAAGAGAAAAAGTGTATTTCCCTACTCTTCCCCTTCTACCATCTCCTGTTGTAACCTTCTAATGTTAATTAATTCATGTGTATCAGATAAGGTTCTTTTGATAGATAGCAATAGAAATCCCAAACTGAAATAACCAAAAAGGAAGCTCACTGTTTCATTAATTGAGCATTCTTGATCTGTTACGACTAGGATTGATTACTAGTTCTACTTACTCTGGGTTGGCTCCATTTTAAGGCAGGGCTTTTAGTGGCATTTACTTATGTAACAGGAAAGAGAACGTCTGCCTTCGAGAGTAGAGCCAACGCTTGGTTCTCGTAAGTTGATATTGAGCCATGGACCCATCCTTGAATCAGTCAGTGTGACCAGGGAAATAGAGTTAGTTTAGACCTACAGTACAAGTCTTCTTCTTTGGATGTGGGCCTGGAGAGCCAGCTGCTTCTGAACATATTCATATATGCCTGCTCAGTCCTTGCTGACCCTTTGTGACCCTATGGACTGTAGCTTGCCAGGCTTCTCTGTCCATGGCATTTTTCAGGCAAGAATGCTGCTATTTTCTCCTCCAGGGGATCTTCCTGACCTGGGATCAAACCCTCTTCTCTTGAGTCTACTGCAATGGCAGGCAGGTCCTTCTCCATGAGCCACTTGAAAGTGGCTGCATCTAGAAGGAATAAATACTTGAACAAAATTTAGGGTACTGTTACCAAGGTTAACGGTGTTTGTGGCAAATACAAGGAAATTTTTATGTGGTACTTCTAGGATGTAATGAAATTCTTAGCATACAAGGCATCAATGATAGAAAAACATTGTCTGTCTGATATTCACCCAATTAAAAACATCTAAACAATGTGCTATGCTCATTATCTTGCTAAGAAGAATGGAATCCAGAAGGCTGTTGTTATTTCTAAGAGGTTATTTTTGTTGTTCTTGTTTTTTAATCAAATACCAATCAGGAGAGAGGTACTTTATATAGCAGGAGAGCCAATTAGCATTAATGCCATTTAGCATTCCTGTGCTAAATGGTGCAGTTATCTACTATACCTTTCAACTCAGTTTCACATTTTCTCATATTATCTCTTGTGATTATGGGCTGTATTTTTATTTTACATTATTTTACTTTTTTTATGTAGAAGTACGAGGGATACCTGGCAGAACAATTTTTTGTTTCTTGATTGGTGAAAAAAGATGCATGCCACTTTTCTGCTAGGTGACTACAAGGGGTTAATTTGGACCAGACTTTCTTAATTCTAAGAATTTCTTGAAGGTTATTTACTATTCAGATGGAAGAAGTCGGATCCCATTGACTCAGGGACAGGGAGAGTATATATAACAATATTTTGTGACTCCTTAAAAGGTTTCTTCATGTTTCTTTTGCTATGTAAGCGTGGAGAAAAATAGAGTAAGTTTGCATTGTCAAGGACTTCTAGGAGGACATAGAATGTTCCCCATGCATTTGAGACCACCTTATCATAGGTGGCTCAGCTGGAAAACAATCTGCCTGCAATGTGGGAGACTTGGATTTGATCCCTGGGTTGGGAAGATTCCTTGGAGAAAGGAAAGGCTACCCACTCCAGGATTCTAGCCTGGAGAATTCCATGGACCATAAAGTCCATGGGGTCGCAAAGATTCGACACAACTAAGCGACTTTCATTTAATTTCATTTTCATTATTTTAACATCAGAGAGACTGAGATGATTTCAAACAAGTTCACCTGTGTCCCCAAAGGAACATTTGTCCCAAAGGAAGGCAGATATTTGATGAGTGAATTGTAGGAAATCATGAAGATTCATTCCATGACATTCTGTGCCTAAAAGACAGCTCTGTCACAAGAGGACATTGTGAGAACAGTGACTTACACAGCAGGGTCAGTGGAGATCTGTGACTTCAGTGAACCTCTGCATCTCGTGCTGCATCACCAGGGAGGGTAGCCATCATCACAGCGGCTCAGATGAATGCGCTGGACCAGACCAGTCCAGTGCGCTGAATTTACATGGAACAGCAGAAATGACAAGTGAATATTGTGGCTAGTCTAAAACTGGTCAGCCAGCTCAAATGCCTTCTCTTCCTCCTCCTCTAGTGTTTCTCTTTCCCTCCCTCCATCTTTCCTACTGCCTCCTCCTGTTCTGCTAAAGATGAGGGACTGGGAAACAGAGATGATCCCTTTGGACTTGTGTAAGCGTCCCTGATCCATGGTTCTTGACAACTTGGTTAAGGGAGAAGTTTCAAGATGTAGTCTCTGAACTTCCTTTGAAATTGGTCCTGTGGGGGATTGACTGATTAATTTGAACATGCAAAAGATATACTATCTTGATTATACCTGAAGCTGGTGATGCAAGTCACATTGATTTTACTGGGTCAACTTAAAAAAAGAATCATTCTCCTCCTGCTTTCTGTCTTCCAAACCTGATCAGGCAAATCTGACCTTTAAAACAAACTGTTCCACGCCATCACATGGGGGCTTGAGTGGTAACAGCCTATCTAAAGTAAAGTCCTACCATATTAATCAGATTTTAAAAGTCTTTAATTTTCTCCCCATATCACTTAATGAACATTTGCATGGCTTTCCTTCATGGCAGCAACTGTTCTAAATACTTTACAAATATTAACTCACCTAATCCTCCTAGCAATCCTATGAGGTAGGCACTATTATTTTCTCTTCTGGACTGAATTTTATTCCTCCAAAATCAGTATGTCAAAGCCCCGACCCTCAGTGTGACTAAATTTGGAAATGAGGCCGTTAAAGAGGTCATTAAGGTTAAATGAACTCATAAGTGTGGGGACCCTAATCCAGTATGATTGATTTCAGAGAAGAAGGCAAGGTGCCAGACATGTGCATGCACAGAGAGAGAGAAAGAATCTGCCAGTAAAGGAGAGAGGCCTCAGGAGAAACCATACCTATCAAAACTCTGACTGTAGACTTCCAAGCTGTGGAATGTGGGAAGATAGCTTTCTGCTGTGTAGGCCACCCAGGCTGTGGTGGTTTCTTGTGGAAGTCCTAATAGAGTCAGCACCAGAGGTCTGGGTGAGTCAGCCTATTCTGACTTTCCTGTGCATTGTGGTAATCACTCCCATCTTGCCTTTGGTGGTTGAGGCTAGAGATAAAGAAACTGAGCTGAGAAGTTAAGCACCTTGTTCACGGTCACACACCTGGTAAGTGGTAAGTCAGGAAATGAACTCTCAAAATGAACCTGTGGATGTGACTGGTGATAGAAGCAAGGTCCGATGATGTAAAGAGCAATATTGCATACAAACCTAGAATGTCAGGTGCATGAATCAAGACAAATTGGAAGTGGTCAAACAAGAGATGGCAAGAGTGAACATTGACATTCTAGGAATCAGCGAACTAAAATGGACTGGAATAAGTGAATTTAACTCAGATGACCATTATATCTACTAGTACAGGCAGGAATCTCTCAGAAGAAATGGAGTAGCCATCATGGTCTACAAAAGAGTCCGAAATGCAGTACTTGGATGCTGTCTCAAAAACGACAGAATGATCTCTGTTCATTTCCAAGGCAAACCATTCAATATCACAGTAATCCAAGTGTATGCCCCAACTGGTAATGCTGAAGAAACTGAAGTTGAATGGTTCTATGAAGACCTACAAGACCTTTTAGAACTAACACCCAAAAAAGATGTCCTTTACATTATAG
>SJYW01015246.1:0-49979 GCA_006410735.1 Raphicerus campestris
GCAATTGTGCGGTAGTTTGAGCATTCTTTGGCATTGCCTTTGTTTGGGATTGGAATGAAAACTGACCTTTTCTAGTCTGCAGTCTCTGAATTTGGGGTTTGAAATTTCTTATACTTTGCTATATTTTTGAAGATTGACTTTTGTTACTTTTATATCCTTAAAAAAGGGAAAATCTAAAAGTGAAAGTTATGAAATTTTTTACCACCTGATTTAAAAGTAAAGTACAACCACAACTAAATTGATGAAACAGGATAAAGAAGCTCCTGGAATTTGATATCTTATTGTTCTGACAAAAAGCAAATCTCCTGAGCTTCATTTTAAAATGTTTAAATGATGAGAGTCAAATGTTTCACGTTACATGAAAAATTCTGAATCATAAACATGTAATTTTAGTCCTAATGATTATAAGTAATTAAGGGACAATTTCCAATCTGGCTCTAAAGGGTTGAACGTTAAACAGTTTTAGAGATCATAAAGTGTATAGTCCCTTTGTTGAGAAAATTAGCCATTTATTTGTACATTATAGAAGATTGATATAAGCACATTTAGCCAAAATGTAGTTAACTTTACTTGAGCTTTAAAGAAAGTCTAGAAAACCCCAGAGTGTTTTGATTAATTAATGGACAGCTCATTGTCCTGTAAATTGGTGCCATCATAGTATGATGCTTGTTATTTTGGAGAATTATCACCTGTCAGCTTAGTCAGTGGGAGAATAATAAAAAGGCTTCAGATGACGTAAAGGATCCTATGAAGATACTCCATGAGGGACTGAGCATGGGATGGATCAAGCCTGAGATCAAAATATCCAACCATGATTTTATGTTAAGAAGACTACAGCTTTTAGTACTTAAACCTAAAAATTAATACTATTATTTTTGGTAGGACATGATTTTTACATTTATGTTGACACAGGTAAATTTCATACAATTGCTATTTCATTTTAATTAACCAGTTGTTTCATGGTTCATTTCATAGTGGACCTCTCAAAGTAAGGACTCTGTTATTTTTAAAGTTAAAAATTTTTACATACAATCTGCTTTTTGTCATCTGCAATATTCTTACTTATATGAATTCAAGTGTTAAAAGACCTACTTTTTCTCTTTGAACATGCAGAATGGTGTTTAGTTACATTATTTGAGCTCTTAAAACACATGAAATGCCTTTCTATGCTGGTTTGTTTTTTTTCTCTTATTTATCTTAATTTTAGGAGGCTCAGTCCCTCATAATAAAGTTCTTTGCTGTTGACCCATCTGTGGATTTTAAAAATTATTATTTCTTAAGACTTTTAGAGCAGTTTAGATTTACAACAATTTGTAACAAATGTGCCCCTCTGGTGTGGGATATTCATAAAGGGGTTTATGCCTCTGAGAGAGACATGGAAGTTTCCTATATTTCTACTGCCCTCAGAGGCATAACCCCCTTTATGAGTATCCCACACCACAGGGGCACAGTTGTTAAAATTGCTGAACCTACTTTGACACATCATATTCACCCAAAGTCCATAGTTTAGATTACAGTTCACTCATGGTGTCATACATTTTTTGGTTAGACAAATGTGTAATGACAGCTATCCATTATTATTGTATCATAGTGATTATTTTTACTGCCCTAATAACCCTCTGTGCTTCATCTGTTGAAGTCTGCCCTGACCAGCGCTGGAAATTGTTGAGTTTTCTTTTTTGTACTGTCTTCATAGATTTTCTCTTTCTAGGATGTCATATAATTGGGATTATAGAGCATATAGCCTTTTCTGATTAGCTTCCTTCTCTTAGCATGCATTTAAGTTTGTTTTATGTCTCATTTCCTTTTGTCATTGTTATTGTTTAGTTGATAAGTCATGTCCAACTCTTCTGCGATCCCATTGACTATAGCCTTCCAGGAGCCTCTGTCCACGGGATTTCCCAGGCAGGAATACTGGAGTGGGTTGCCAGTTTCTTCTCAGGGATCTTCCTGACCCAGGGATTGAACCCATGTCTCCTGCACTGCAGGCGGATTCTTTACTGCTGAGCCAGCCAGCGGTGCAGCCCTCATTGCTTTTTAGTTCGGAATAATATCCCAGTGTCTGGATGGACCACACTTTGTTTATCTGTTTATCTGCCGGAGGACATCTTGGGTGCTTTGGCAATTAAGAATGAATCTGCTATAAATATCTGTGTGCAAGTTTTGGGATTGGCATAAAATTTCAGCTCCTTTGGGTAAACACCAAGGAGTAGGATTGTTGGACAGTGTGGTAGGACTATATTTAGGTTTTTAAGAAGCTGCCAAAGTGCTCTTCACTGTGGTGATACCATTTGCAGTCCCACCAGTAATGAGAGTTCCTGTTGCTCCATTCCTCACTAGCATTTGGTGGTGTCACTCTTCTGCATTTTGGCTATTCTAATAAATGATACTGGTTATTTTATTAATAATTCCAGTCATCCTAGTGGAATGACCTAGCTATTTGTTTAACAGACACTTCCAGCATTTTCCATATTGCCCTTATTTGCAGACATGTTACTCTTCTTTGCTGTTGAATATTTTCAAGTTAATGTAATTTGTAATCAGAGGAACTTGAGGTTGAATTGTGGCTTCACCAATTAATATTCAGACAATATTGTGCATGTTGTTTGTAAAGTAAACTTGAGTTTTTTCATCTGTAAAATTGGAATAATACCTACTGTTTAAGGTTATTGTAAAGGTCAAATGGGTATATAGATTCACACACACACACACACACACACATATATATATATATATATATATATATAGATTACTAAGTGCAAGTTGTTATAGCTATTACAGTTAAATTGTAGTATAATATTATAATGATGACATAATTATAATTGTGTTTATAACTAACAAATGGAATACTAATTATATTTTAATTTTACTGAATTGCCTTCCAATGTAGAACAGTTTTGAACTTAAAGCTTTTATGTGACTGGAGGTGAGAAATGCTGGAAAGGTCAACAAAACAGAAAAAACAAGTCATATACAAAGTTGAAATGGGACATCAAGCCTTTAAGAATGTGGTAGATTATAATACAAAGAATTGCTATTAATGAGAAAAAACCAGATTGTAAAAAAGTTAATTTATACCATGGTGACTTAAGTTTTTCATAAGAAATAGAAAACTCTTATCCATAGATAAGATTATCTTATTAATCATTCTATTTTCTATTTTGTTTAATCATCTTAGATCATTTGTTATTTTATTTTTTTCAATCTTCCTGTTTATTTCAATGATATGGAACATCATAGCATGAGATAGACATAACACAACGTTGTACCTTTCTGAGGGTTAGCGATGGGCGCAGGGGCATTAAACCGGTAATACAGAGAGAATGTGGTTATTAATAATGGCATAAAACTATACTGGAGAGAGAGGCTGGTAGGAAAGCAAATAGCATTGGTATTTATTCCAATCTGTGGATTAGGGAAAGGTCCATGGAGGATACAGTGATGTGATCAGCCTTTGTGACTCTGGTAAAACAAAGCAGCAAGAAGGACACAGGCATAGAAGTAGATCCAGACACACATATAATTTGTGCTAAGCTTCCAGGTGATTTTTATGCCTGTCTAGTGCAGTTCAACATAGAAATCTCTAACTATTTTGTAGTTTTTTTCCCTCCAGAAAAACAAATGAATATTAACAATATTGTTTTAAAGGAAAAGACTTACCGATAATGAAATAATTTCCTTACACACTATGTATTTTGGACCACAAATATTGAAGAATCGAGTTCCATTATATGAATGGACACAAGCTCTTCCCTATTTAATACAGCTGGGGAAACTTATTCTTTGAACTAATGCTGTACAATTTGCAGACACTTCAGGCCAATTTTAGACTGATGTATCTATTTGTGTAAATTATGGCTTTGAAGGGGCTTCCATTGTGGCTCCGCTGGTAAAAAATCTGCCTGCAATGTGGCAGACCTGGGTTCGATCCCTGGGTTGGGGAGATCACCTGGAAAAGGGAAAGGCTACCCACTCCAGTATTCTGGCCTGGAGAATGCCATGGACTGGAATTCCAGTATAGTCCATGGTGTTGCAAAGTGTCTGACATGACTGAGCGACTTTCACTTTCACTTTTCTCTCTCTTTTAACCACATCTTTTTTCCTGTGCTGTAAAAGCCACTTAAATTGGCTGTTCATTATTGTTCTGCCTCAAAAAGGAAAAAAAAGAAATCAAAAGTTTCCCAGATCAAATGCCACAGACACATGACACCAGGAAAATTCACCTGTTTTACTTTTATCCGTTGTCATAGTCACTCTTTAAAGATAGAGATGGTGTTCCTACACACTTGAGGTTTTTAGTTTGAGTTACTTTTGTTCCAAACTGGAAGAAACAAAAGAGGCTGGGGAGGATTGATTCTGGTTTGTAAGCAGCTGTAAGCTGTCTTTCAATCTGCACTATGTACTTTATAAGTCTTTGAGTACATTTACTTGATTAATCCAATTATTTTTAAACTCCCTAAGACTTGCTTGTTGAGAGGCAGCCTGTTGTGGGGATACTCAGTCATTCCATCACTGCCCCCTACAACCCAGTCTAGCCCAGAAATGGGCTAGGGAGGGATCTGAGGGCCAAAAGGGAACAGTGATGAGCTTCTTTAGAGTTCAGTGTTAAGAGTCTCTTAATATTTCCAACCCATAAATGTGTACGAAGCTGAGAGACTCTAGCTAATCAGCCAATGTAAAAGTATTAATCTCATAAATTTCTCATGTTAATATTTTCATCTTTTGGAACCACTCAGAGTGGTTTCTGTTTTCCTGTTTCTGTTTTGGAAATTGTCTGATGCACTTGCCTGAAATATAAAATATGTAAGAATTCTGGATACATTTATGTATAGTTATAACTGGCATACCATTGTGTCCTTCTGACCATTATTTCACAGAGTGCCTACAATAGATGAGTGATTTTTAAAAAATATATAAAAGTTGAACTTATAGCAATATTATTGAAAGCCCCTCTAGTAACACATGGATTTTAAAAATAATTATTTTTAAAAAAATTTAATAAATATAAAAACATTATTGGGGATTCCTAGGTGTTTCGGTGGTAAAGAACCCACCTGCCAATGCAGGAGATACAGTTATAATCCCTGGGTAGGGAAGATCCCCTGGAGAAGGAAATGACAACCCATTCCAGTATTCTTGCTTAGAAAATCCCATGAACAGAGGAGTCTGATTGGGTAGTCTGCAGGATCACAAAGAATCAGACACAACTGAACATACATACATACATACATACAATAAACCATTATATTTATAATTTGATATTTTCAGTTTATTTTAAAAGGCATAAAAATGATACGGTTTGATAGTTGTTGAGAAAGACTGATAGGGCTTGATATTAATAAAACAAGTATAGTAATGGTAGAGTTAAAGTATAGCTGCAGCTGTTTACTGGAAAAATCTTTCAAATTTGCTGTATGTTTGAAAAGCTCATGATAAAATTATGGGAAAAAGTCAAATTTTGTAGATTCCAAAACAAGTTCAATTTTGACACTCAGAATCAATGATTTATGATTCATAATCTATATTTTGTTCTCCTGGAAGAAAAGTGAAAGTGTTGGTCACTTAGTCATGTCCAACTCTTTGCAACCCCATGGACTGTAGCCCACCAGGCTTCTCTGTCCATGGGACTGTCCAGGCAAGAATACTGGAGTGGATCACCATTCCCTTCTCCAGGGAGTCTTCCTGACCCAGGGATTGAACCCAGGTCTCTTGCATTGCAGGTGAATTCCGTACTGTCTGAGCCACCGGAGATGCCCCTAATTAGCTAAAAGTTAATAAGAAAAGCATGCTTAAATACAATTTAAGCAATCTTTTTTATACACTACCGCTGTTTTGTAGGACTTCAAATAACTGTAACTTTAAAATTTGGGGAGCATCATTGTATATTCATAAAGGGCAGATTCATATTTGAAATGTAAGAAATTAACATTGTTATTCATTTCACATAATTGCTCAGAGGTGGATAAAAAGGTCCTCTGTTTATCCATTCATCTGTTGGTGGACACTTGGGTTGTTTCCATGTTTGACTGCTGTGAATGATGCTGCAGTGAGCATAGAAGTACAAATATCTTTTCAATAACCTGTTTTCATCCCATTTGGTTATATACCCAGAGGTGGTATTGCTGGATCGTAAGGTAGTTTTATTTTTTTTTAAGTTTTAAAATATCAGTCCTCAGTTTTCTAAATGAAATGTTTTATAGTTGCTTGAACTCCTGAAATATTTTACAATATGCATATGGTACATTTTACAATGTATTAGCTTTATAGTCAGAAAAAAAAGATATAAAAATGAAGGTGATGAGCACACATTACAGAGAGTTTAAAAATTAGAGGAAAATTGTAGTTCTGTTTAATTTTTTGAGGACTCGCCATACTGTTTTCTATTTGTCTGCATTTAATTTACAGGTCGTCCCAAATTTTTTTTTAAACAAAATATAAGAAAGATACCCCTGGAATACTGAGGTAAATATGGTATCAAGTATCAAGGCTTATTAACCTCATGTATCATATATCTTTGTTGTTGTAAAAATTTTGCTCCATTTTAAAATTTGGGACATTTAGAGAATAATGCTAACCTGATTATCATTCTCAAGTGAGCTTTCAAGAGTTCATTAAAAGTTAAGATGAGAACAGCATGCTGTAGGAAGCAGCTATTTTTAACAGAACCAAATTTTAATTCACCTACTTTAAAGCTTTTCACTCTTTTTAGAAAATATTTCCGTCAATAATTTTTAGATTATATAAGTCTATTGAGGTCGCAGTTTATAGACCCATCTCACAATGCTCTGATATTTTTGCATCTTGACTAAATTCATGAGAACCAAATTCTTTCTCTTCAAGGGCAGTCCAAACAGAGAAGCAGAGTATATAGGTTTGCTTTAAATAACAAAGAGGCAAACAACCAAAGTCTCAGAATGTTCAGTTAATTGACAGTCCTCAACTGTATATTTTTATGCTTTGATTTAGTAAAAAATATTTTGCCATGTGGAAGCCTCACTTTGTGGCAAAGGGCACCTTTTAAAAGTGAAAGTTTTAAATTCCATTAAAAAAATAAAATCCTATAATAAGAAGTATACGTTTGTCTTGAATTTAAATGAAAAAAAAACCAGTCACTGAAAGCTGTAACATCTTCTTAGTAATTTAGTGATATCACACAATATCTTTTACATGTATTTATCAGTATATTATACTAGTATAGATTTCTCTAGAGAAATACTGGAAATTATTTTTGAGATCACAAATACATTTAAAAATAGTTACTGGGCTATATTTTTGAAATGTTGTGGCTGGAACAGATCTTTGACTCTGGTTTCCTTGATCTGGAATGTGCTTGTTTTGTTCTGTGGTACCAGCTTAGAGTCACTTTTTCTTGGTTTGTCTCCTTGTTCCTAAAGGAAACCGTGGTTCATGTATGTTTTTCTTCCTCCCAGGTAAGCACCCTGTAGTGCTTACTACCATGTTGACTCCTGGATTTTCTGCACTAGCCCGATTTGGNTAGTGATATCACACAATATCTTTTACATGTATTTATCAGTATATTATACTAGTATAGATTTCTCTAGAGAAATACTGGAAATTATTTTTGAGATCACAAATACATTTAAAAATAGTTACTGGGCTATATTTTTGAAATGTTGTGGCTGGAACAGATCTTTGACTCTGGTTTCCTTGATCTGGAATGTGCTTGTTTTGTTCTGTGGTACCAGCTTAGAGTCACTTTTTCTTGGTTTGTCTCCTTGTTCCTAAAGGAAACCGTGGTTCATGTATGTTTTTCTTCCTCCCAGGTAAGCACCCTGTAGTGCTTACTACCATGTTGACTCCTGGATTTTCTGCACTAGCCCGATTTGGGCAGGTATTCTTTTATGCATGGCTCATTGGGCACTGTTTCCAGCCCTCTGAACACAGTAAGTGCTCAGTGAATTGGAATGCCCTCTCATGTTCCAGAGGGCTGACTTACCCTCTGAAGCCTCCCTCTTCTCCAGGGTCATTCTGATGTCAAGCAGCATTGCAATGGTCTCCAGAAGGAAAATTAGTATCAGAGTCCTCTTCTTTCTTTCTCCATAATGTGTGTGTTTATTTGAAGAGCCACAGTGGAGTCGGGTATATGATTCTAAGTTTCTCTGAGTCTTCCAGGAAACAGATGCATACGTGAAGTTTTCATGGAAGAAAGTTTAAGGAAGGGGTCATTTAGAGGTGGAAAGGGTTGAGTTGACCAACCTGAGATAGGAAATGTTCACTCAGGGACTAACTAGTATTAAGGGAAAAAAACTGGACAGTACTTATGGCAGCAAAACCAGCTTTTATTCAGGAACTGTTGAATAGAGGAAGAGGGTCCTCAGAACAAAGCTGGATTTAACTCTGAATACAGCATGGACAGTGGAGATTTATTGACCAGGGTGGGGTCAGTCGATGGAAAATTACTAAGTGGAGGAAGAGGAATGTTTGGCTCAACTGACCCAACAAGACTTTTCTGAAGGTGGGCTAGAGTGATCAGGTATCACCTGGGGGATCCAGGGATAAGGAACTTGGTCCAATATCAAGGTGATCAGATACTCAAGATGGGAAATTCTCTGTAAAGTGACTTAGCAGAACTTTTGCTACAATGAACAACACAGACATGGACATGGAAGTCTAAAAGTCGAGGTCTGTTTGAGGTTTTGGAGGCATCTGGCTGGAGGGAAGCTGTTAGCATCTGCAGACCTGAGAGGCAGAGGGAAGGTCATTNAATCAGTTATACATATACATACATCCACTCTTTTTTTTTTAACCTTCTTTTCCCATGTAGGCCATTACAGAGTATTGCATAGAGTTGTATATGTATTGTATAACCCCTGTGCTATATAGGGGCTTCTTATTAGTTATCTATTTTATATATAGTAGTGTGTATATGTCTATCCCAATCTTCCAGTTTATCAATAGCTTTAATGTGACTATATGTTAAAAATTTTGTCTGTCTTTGGCATAAACTATTATGCTATGGAAACAAAAAATAATTCCGGGGTAAATGTCCTTTAAAAGTATGAATTAGACTTCCAAAAATAATTGAGGCCAAAATATTTTTAATACATTCATTGACTTTCTAAGTGCACAGGATTTTTTATGAAATAGAAATCAAACAGAGGCTTAATTTATATGTGGAGTATCATTATTTTGCACCTTGTCTGAGTTCAGCAGAGGTTAAAAAAAAATGTTTTTTAAAGGTTTTAAAGAGGTAGCAATTTCTGGTGACTGGACCCACAAAGGGTCCAGAAGGCTAAGGGTGTTACTGAATTGAACTTGGGTCTGCTCATTGGCTGTGTAGCAAGGCATGACATGGAGTTGTAGGAAGGAAAGTACAGCATTTATTGAAGGGCACCAAGCAAGGAGAAGGACAGACCCTGCTCAGAAGACCTGAACTCCCCACTGGGTTTCGGGGAAGGGTTTTTAATGGCAAGATTTGAGACAAGCGTTGCAGGTCCTAGACTTTCTGTCTACAAAGTTATAATTTTTTAAATTGAATTATAGTTAAATCACAGTGTGTTGATTTCAGGTATACAGCAAAATGATTCTGTTGTACATACATATATATGATACGTATACATATGATACGTATATATATATAATCTTTTCTAGATTCTTTTCCATTATAGGTTATTATAAGATACTGAATGTAGTTTTCTGTGCTATACAGTAGGTCCTTGTTGTTTACCTTTTTATGTGTATTAATGTTACCTGTTAATGTCAAACTCCTAATTTACTCCTCCCCCCACTGCTATACTCTTTGGTAATCATAAATTTATCAGTTGGTGATGAGGTAACAGGATGTTGTTTCTGGTTTCAACCAGTCTGGAGTCTGTCTGCTTGGGGTTAATATGTAATCAGCAACCTCCACCTGGGCTAGGGTCTTGGTTTCTGCAAAGGGACTCATTGTCACGGATAAGGCCTCTTAAGGTCTTGCTCAGTTTGAAGGGCACAGCTATATTAGCAATTTCGGTCTTTATCTTCACCACAGGCATTTCAGTAGTTACTATTTAAAATTTTTAACTCCTTTTTTTTTTTTTTTTTTTTTTGCATTTTAATAGCTCTACTTCTAACACTAGAATGCAAATGTGAATTTTTCCCTGGGGCGTAGTCTATTTTACATGTTCATAATCACTAGGAATCTGTTTTCTTAATACTAGTATCCTGCATGACTCAGAATTTCAGGAGGAGAAGAAATATAGGGATAAAAATGAGATGGCATGAAATGGAGTGTTGTGAAAATGAGGATGGAGAGAGACAAACAGGTAGAAATATAGGAAGAAGGACTTGGGGAAAAGAACTACAGAGGCAAGAAGAAACAGAAAAACATGGAAGTTCAGTAAATTGTAATCTTGGATGCTTAGACTAGTTGAATGGATTTTGCTTTTTCCGATTTACTTGGATAATAACGATTCTCAACTTTAATCACTTATTTGGAATAGTCACTTAATAATAGTTAAAAATACTGCCTTAACTTTCAGAGTTCCAAATGTTTATGTTTCTAAATTAAATGCTATTGAGTACTGATGGGTTTTGCTGAAGAATGAGAATTTTTTTATGAATTAGTTTTGGAACTTTATAGACTTTGGTTAGTTTATTGCATAAGCTTAAATACCTTTGGCTTTCAAACACTGGCAGAATTTTTTTTTAATTTTTCTTGTTTTTGGATTATGAAGGCTACCTTGTACCAAAAATAGCTGAAGGTTATGTTTTGAATCAGCAGATACTTTTGTACTTCTCAGCCTTTTCTTTCAAATCAAATTCAGGTCTAGGTCTAATTATAGATAACATGTGGTGTGAACAGCAATAACAACACGACACCTTGATGGAAACAGAAAGACTCAGAGGTAAATGGATTGGGCATTTTTCCATAGTTTTCAATTTTTGTGAACAAATCATTCAGAGAATGTTGTTCTGGGTCATAAAGCCAGATACTGTTCTTCCTTCTCGTGCTGAAATACTATGCCCTCACACCTGGGAGATTCTAGTTCCCTTTCCACTGGTACCCTGGGAATGCATGTTGTTTTAATTATTAGGTATGTTTTATATGATAACCAAATCATTCCCAGATGAGCTTCTGCAGGCGTTTTGTCCAGAGTCGCTGCTCTGTTTCTGCCATCCTGTCTTTCTGTCTCTGCACCTTCTGTGTGTCTAGGTCTCTGCCTCTGACTATCTGTTGCTTTCTGGATCAGATAGAAACGTCTCATCTCTACTTTAGCATTTGCTTTGCCAACTTGACTTCTACTTTAATTACCCGTTGTGAGTCTTCCATTGCCAGCATTGTTGTTGAGAGATGGCCTGCTTTTGACCCCTGTGCTATAAGCTACCACCAGGCATATTCAGTTGGAACAGTCCAAGGCTAACAAAGGCAACTGCTATCTGTCTAGGTATTCACATATCTAACTTGAATTGAAGTTAAAATTGTGTTTCTACATCTAAAAAAGTTGAAATTCATGTCTCTAATCCCAATAAAATTTATCTATATCCATTTAATGCATTGAAACTTTTATATTATTATTTGAATAGATATGTAATATATATTATACATTTAAAATATGAATAATATGTTTTTAATGGAAGGAACATTATGGAATGATTTCTGTTCATTAGAAGGGCAGTAATTACTTGCTAAGTGATGTCTAAAACAATATTCTTAGTGATGTCTAAACAATTTGTTCTTATCTATATACTGTAAACAATTGCTTGGGAACATCTGTAAAATACTTGAGTGCCCATGTGGTTTTAATCTATACTTAAGGCTCTAATTTCTGATATAGTCCTTCGAATTTGAAAAAAAATTACTGTTTATGGTATATTATTTTCAAAAAAATTGAGCATTCATCAGTGCAGTCTAGGCAACTTTTTTCTTTAATTCCAAAAGACAAGAAGATAGAAGAGAGGCTATATCCAAAACAATAAGTAGAATTTCAATTACGGAAAGACCTTTTTGTCTAAAACTTACTAAATGTATTTTTCATTCTGTCCAAGTCATGTGGCACTGTTGTCAATGTTTACACAAAAGTTTTATCACCAGTTGGTGACACACAAGTGTGCACTAACCACACTTAGGTTCCTTTGTTTATTTTCCCTAGTGCACATTCTGGAAAAAAGCAATGAGACATAATGATCAGATAGGAAAACCCAGCTTGATGGAATGTTCAGTGTACCACAATACAGTTGGCATATGGAAACATTGTTTGGAGGGTGTTTCAATTTAAAATGTACATGCAATCAGGATAAGGGGGAAAATACTGAAAAGTCTGTAAAATGGCAGGCTTGTGGGAGATATATTTTATAGTTTGATGTATGGCATGTCCTAGGAATAACAATGAGTTATTTCTAAGCCATGGGGAACTATAAAACATTGGTTTTTTGAATTTTAAGATGGCTTCTATTATACTGTAGTCAATGTTTGAAAATATATAGAATTTGGAGTTAGATCTAAATTCCTTTCTGTTTCTTTGACACTTCCAGCTATGTAATCCTTGGAAAGTAAGTTCTCAGGAATTACAAAATAAAGTTGATATGTAAAATATTATCTGGTTATATTAATACGCTTAATATGTCCCATGTCACATTTGAAATTGTAAGGAATCAAATGAGTTAAAGCATACAAAGTGTATTAGCAAAGTGTACAAAATTTTTATCATTAAACTTATGCATTAAATGATTTTTATTTATGAAAAAAATGCAAGGCCTTGAGGCTGTTTCTTTCATGGCAAAGAGCAGGTAGGAGGGCAAAGCTATAAACTGATAAAATAATTGGAGGTGCTTTAATATTAATAAACCTTACATCCTCTGCATAGAAATGCATCAGAGACTTGAATGAAGTACCAGGAATTATAATTGTCTTTATAAGCCTCTAGTTGGTAGCTCTGCAGGATTTTTTATCCCAAGTTTGCTTTTCATTGTTTTTTATTTCTGTGTATGTTTTAGTTATATATATATATGCAATTTTATTCATTCTTCTTTAAAAATCTTTTTTTAACCTTTCTACTATCTTTAATGGTTGTTTTCCATTGGCAGTTATTACACAACACTGGCTGTATTCCCAGTGTTGTACAGTACATCCTTGATCCTGTGGTATTTTTATCCAGCTTCTGTGCGCATCTATGTAGGGTCAGCCTTGAAGAAGCAAGTTTACTGATGTTTATCAAGCACCAACAATTTAGAAAACCTTTTCAGTTGCTTTTTCTTGCTTAATTCTCACAATCATATTTTGCAGTCAATAATACTGGATTCTATTAAATAACTTAACAGCTGAGGAGCTGGAGAAGATCATGGGATGAATACGTGGTATACCTGTGCTAGAGCCCTGCCTTTTCTCATTGCATGGTCTTTCTGCCCCTAATCCTTCCAGATGTATAAAGGAATGACGGAAGTTTTTGTGAAATGTGTGGGCACCTAGTATAATGTATTTTAGCCATTTCACTCAGTGCTGTACGTATTAAGTGATAAATCTCACCAGGATCCTATAAATCAGCCATTTTATTCCTATTGGTCTCTATTAGGACAGTATTGACTACATCTGACAGAAAATAAATGAACTCAAATGTTGTCATAAAAAAGGAAGCTATTTGACATAACAAGGCATCCAAAAGTAAAAGCAGAAATGACTAATAGTAGACAACATGAAGATTAAGTACTTTTTCCTGGAATGTGGGCATTGATGTGTGTGTTTGTTGGGTCTTGTTGACAATTAAGGCATTAAACCTTTATGAGCTCTTAGTGCTAAGCATTTTACTACATAATCCTATCAGAATTGGCATTATCTAGGTTAAATACAGGAATTCATAGGTACAACTAGGTCAAATGAGTTCAGGGTTACACAAATCATGATTGATAATTAGGGCATTCCAATTTGTCTTTCTGATTTTAAAATCTGTGCTTTTTCCAGTGACCATACCACCATTCTTCTATAAAAATGCCCTGGGAACACCTGGAGTTAATGTCTACTTCCATTAAAGTGAAAAGTGCAGTTGCTCAGTTGTGTCCAACTCTTTGCAACCCCATGGACTGTAACCTACCAGGCTCCTCTGTCCATGGAATTTTCCAGGCAAGAATACTGGAGTGGGTTGCCATTTCCTTCTCTAGAGGATCTTCCCGACCCAGGGATCGAGCCCAGGTCATCTGAGCCACCCCACCAGGGAAGCTTCCATTAAACTGTAGGGTAGATTTTAATTGTTTATTTTGTTTGAATATATAATATGTATTAATATACATGGAGAAGGAATTGGTAACCCACTCCAGTATTCTTGCCCTGAAAATCACATGGACAGAGGACCCTGATGGGCTACAGTCCATGGTGTCACAAAAAGTTGAGTATGATTTGACAACTTAAAAAAAAAACTAACAGAACAGTTCATACGTGTACATATACACTTAGGGCTTCTCTGACAGCTCAGGGAAGAATCCAGCTGCCATGCCAGGAGACCCTGGTTTGATTCCTTGGTCAGGAAGATCTCCTGGAGAAGGGATAGGCTACCCACTCTAGTATTCTTAGGCTTCCCTTGTGGCTCAGCTGATAAAGAATCTGCCTGCAATGCAGAAGACCTGAGTTTGATCACTGGGTTGGGAAGATTCCCCCAGAGAAGGGAAAGGCTACCCACTCCAGTATTCTGGCCTAGAGAATTCTATGGACTGTATAATCCATGGGGTCACAAAGAATCAGACACAACTGAGTGACTTTCACTTTCATACACACACACACACACATATGTGTCTGTCTATACATATATATTCAAAAGTACTGTATGTGTAAACACAATCTAGTAGATTTGAAATGTTATTATTCTATTTGATCAACTGCTCGAATGATATAGTATGTTCATGCTCATGAAAGAATCCTGGAGATATTAAAATTCCCCTTCAGTTGTGGACCTGTGTTTTACTGGTCTTATAATTCAGACTGCATTTCCCATATTCATTTGGACGTGCTAAAATTAGTATCACAGCTTAGTCTTGGTTTCTTTTCTAGAGGTGTAGTGGAACCATTCTGTACCAGCTCACAGAGCTGGCATTTCTTTGACTCCACTTCCAGTGACTTCATACTGGTGGCTTGATATCACCCACTAGGAATATTTATACCATAGAAATTGGCAGACACTGCAAATCCTAGCTTCCTACTTCCTCACTCCCAGGAGAACCAGTTGTTAAACTTTTTCAAGCTCATCTCTGCTTTTAACTCTTGCTGGGAAGTCTGCTAGACTATTTGGGATGTTTGTGAAGAGTCTGCATCTAAGCAAAACAATTTACCCTCCTGTTTCCTGGAGATAAGCTCTGACTTTTAGAAGTGATTTACTTTCTCTGAGCCTATAAACTTAAGATTCAAATGTTTTTCTTTATTATAGGATTAATTTTCTCATGTTCTTTATTTCCATAAAGAGACCTGGTGATAGGCTTTATTCACTTCTCACTTAGGTGCTTATCTCTCTATGTGAGATATTCAGCAGTTTTCAAGTTCTCCCCATGAATGTTTTGTTTGAAAGGACCTTCTTTTTTTAAAAGTGCCACTATGTTTTAGAACATATTTATAAATACTTCAATTTGCCTGAACAGCCTTTCAATAAAGGACCATCTTCAAGGAAAGTTCTTAATTCTGCTGTATCAACAGTTTTAAATGTTCAGTATGCATAGCTCCTAAGAAGGTCCTTATAGAGATATTTACTGTATTTTATAATAATTCCAAATTTAGAGCCCCAGTTGCAGATGTTAGTTTCTCCAATTCAAATGGGAGCCTTTGCATTGAAAATGATAGATTTTAGAATGCTACACCATTATAACAAATTTTGGTCTATAAATGTCTTAAATGTTCAAAATGATAAAATGAAATTTATTTTATAGAAAGTTTTCCTGAGTGGATAAGGTAAAACGAGTTTTAATGTAGATAAGCAAGGTGATGCTTTTATGGAAAAGTGATTCTACTTGGAAGATACCTGGGTCCAAGAGAACTTTTGTACCAAGAAAAGGCTGGAAGAAGCTGTTCTTTTTTAAAAGGATTTGATGGATTTTTATTGATTAGAAAGGTCTTCACATCACTAGCTATCTTTAATGAAGCTATGGAATTCACCTGTATTTTTTTTATGATTTTGTGAATTAATAAAAAGCATAGTGTATTTCTGCCATGTTACATAAACTCCGGTAATATATCTCAGAATGGTTTATGGAAAAATTCCGCTGGACAAGCCAGTTGATCAAGAACCTGAGTAAGGGATGCAAGTGAGAATCATTTTAAGGAGTTATTTCATTTCAGAAAACTGAGACCTGGAAAAGGGAATAGCTAAAGTATAAAAATTCATCTGTGGAGTGGAGAGATATAGTGAACACAGGCTCATACAGTGAATTGAAGTGAGTTAGCTAGAGGACAGACTTCTTGAAACTCCTTTAAACAGTGAAGAGAAGAGTAAACTGACTTTCACTTGAAGGGAAGATGAAGGCTGGAAACAAGCTCAATAATAATTCTAAGACTCTTCAGCTTGTATTCAATATTCAGCCCATGTAAAATGTTAAAATTGTTCAGCCTGTGTTAAATGATTAAGGAATTGCATTTAAAGATATTTTAACTAACCATGCATGTCAGTGGTTCTCACATGTTAAAAATGTGTCTCAGAATCAGCAGTGCTTGCTCAGAATAGAACTTTCTCAGTAGCACTACAAATCCACTAAATTGACATTTTGGGGACTTTGGGCCACGGCGATAAACTTTAATAAACAACAGAGATGATGCAGCTGAGCCATAGACCACTTAGAGAAATCCTGCTTCCTGTTGATGCTAGGAAGGAACATCCTGGAATAGTCTTAGACAGCCTGATGGCCTCCTACGAGTATATGTCCCAGTGCCTCTGTCAGCTCCAGTTACAGTGATCTGCCACCAACTCATTGAGCAAGTCCTGTGCTGTTAAGCCTTTCTGCAAGTTGTTTCCTCCTCCTGAAATCCCCTTCTCTTCATATTTACTCACCGAGTTCATGTTCATCTTTCAAGACCCATTTGTATCTCCCCTCCTCTGGGAAATCTCCAGTTCACTCAATCAAAATTTGTCTCTCAACTCTATGTTTCCTAAAGATACTGAACATGCAGTAGCATTTACCACAGTGTATCTTGCATCTATATAGAATTATTTATCTATTTGCTATCCTTCAACTAGAGCCAGAGTTGGGAAAATGTCATCGGTGGGCAATCTAGCCCATGCCTGGTTTATAAAGTATATTTTACGAACATCAGTTCAGTTCAGTCGCTCAGTCGTGTCTGATTCTTTGCAAAGCCATGAATCGCAGCACACCAGGGCTCCTTGTCCATCACCAACTCCTGGAGTCTACTCAAACTCACGTCCATTGAGTCGGTGATGCCATCCAGCCATCTCATCCTCTGTCATCCCCTTTTCCTCCTGCCCCCAATTCCTCCCAGCATTAGGGTCTTTTCCAGTGAGTCACCTCNCATCTGCATATCTGAGGTTATTGATAATTCTCCCAGCAATCTTGATTCCAGCTTGTGCTTCTTCCAGCCCAGCGTTTCTGATTATGTACTCTGCATATAAGTTAAATAAGCAATGTGATAATATACATCCTGATGTTCTCCTTTTCCTATTTGGAACCAGTCTGTTGTTCCATGTCCAGTTCGAATTGCATATAGGTTTCTCAAGAGGCAGGACANAGCCCAGCGTTTCTGATTATATACTCTGCATATAAGTTAAATAAGCAATGTGATAATATACATCCTGATGTTCTCCTTTTCCTATTTGGAACCAGTCTGTTGTTCCATGTCCAGTTCGAATTGCATATAGGTTTCTCAAGAGGCAGGACAGGTACTCTGGTATTTCCATCTCTTTCAGAATTTTCCACAGTTTATTGTGATCCACACAATCAAAGGCTTTGGCATAATTAATAAAGCAGAAAAAGATGTTTTTCTGGAACGCTCTTGCTTTTTCGATGATTCAGCAGATGTTGGTAATTTGATCTCTGGTTCTTCTGTCTTTTCTTAAACCAGCTTGAACGTCTGGAAGTTCACAGTTCACGTATTGCTGAAGCCTGGCTTGGAGAATTTTGAACATGACTTTACTAGCGTGTGAGAGGAGTGCAGTTGTGCGGTAGTTTGAGCATTCTTTGGCGTTGCCTTTCTTTGAGAACATAGCCGTGCCCACTTGATGGTACATCATATAAGACAGTAGAGCTGAGTAGTGTTAACAGGAGCCAGTGGTCCTCAATGTCAGGTAGTTACCACATGGTTCCTTAGATTTTGGCAAACCCAGAACAAGAATATGTGCTGTATTTGTATATAATACAGAATACTAATTACATTTTAGCGTTTAAGAGAATATTTTGTAGAAATTTGCTATCCTGTGAGCTGTATAAAGGGTTTCCCAGGTGATTCAATGGTAAAGAATCTTGCCTGCCAATACAGGAGCCACAGGAGATGTGAGTTCGATCCCTGGGTTGGGAAGATTCCCTGGAGGAAGAAATGGCAACCCACTCCAGTATTCTTACCAGGATAATCCATGGGCAGAGGAGCCTGGCAGGCCACAGTCCATAGAAACTCAAAGAGTCAGACACGACTGAGTGACTGAGCATGGACACAGTCTGCATAAAACAATTGGTGAAAAGAATGAAGAAATAGTTGGGAAATAAATTTATTATGGCAGCAAAGATAATACAGACTTAAAGTCTTTTCCCATTCCTGCCTCAGTTTGTGTCTGATTCCCTGTCCTTGGTGTCATTCAGTGCTTCTGTCTCTCTGTGATGTTGGACAGTATTCTTTATATGTGTTTCAAATTCATAGGCCCAAATGGCTGTTGAGTACTTGCCATGTGATTAGTGTAACCGAATACCTGAATTTTAATTCAAGTTAAATTAATACACAGTTAATATATGATAGCTAGTTGAGGCATATTGGACCGTGTAGGTAGAGGGGAAACATACAGGTTTATAACTAGTTCTACCTAAGGACAAAATGCCTGCAGTAAGAGGGAGAGAGAGAAGTAATGGAATACAATTAACAAGGTAGCTCTTATGCCTCTGTTATGATCCCTAGATGTATTTTGGGTACGAATTCTATGATTTGGATAATAAAGAAATTGATTTCAGAAGTTAGACCACCACTGTTACAGATATAAAGTCTTTAAGTTAGCATTTTTTTTCCCTAGGGTTCTTCAGCATTTACAGAACTGGCTTCTTTCAAAGATGAAATATGCCGAGATAAATATGAAAGAAAGACATTAGAGACACCTAAAGATTCACACATAAATTATATGTGTGAGTTTGTGTGCTTGTGCTAAGACTGCATGCAGAGTCACCATAAGGCAAAGTGAGAAGAAGGTGGAGAGGCTGGCTCAGGGCTTGTGTGCATTGTCACTGGTGGTGAAGAAAGGGGGGCTCTCACATGTGTAGTTATCATCTCTGCACTTGTATTCACTGAACTTGAATTAAACTTCCCTGTGCCATGAGTGTATTTAATGAGAACTGTGTAGGTGTGGGAAATACAAATTAAAGGATTGATCAAGCATATGCACCTGTTTTAGAGCCCAGCACATGAAGAGGAGAAGAGTGGAAGGGATGCTATTCCTGATGTTACTTTGCAGAGTAAGCAGGATGTTTAGTCAAACATCCACTAAATATTGTGTTTCACAGGGTTCTTAGAATTGCCGTGTCAACCAGTGTAGACAAAGCTCACATTGGAAAAATGAGAATGATGTTTTCCTTTGTAGCAGTCATTTTCATGTCTTGGTCATTAAAATATGGCGTTCAAGCTTTCTGAATGTTTTCTCTTCTTCAAATCCAACTCAATCTTAGTAGGTATCCACAGATAAGATATACCTATATATAGATCTTTCACATATTGCTGTTCAGTCCCTTGGTCATGTTTGACTCTTTGCGACACCATGGACTGAAGCACACCAGGCTTCTCTGTCCTTCATTGTCTCTCACAGTTTGCTCAGACTCGTGTTCATTGAGTGGATGATGCCATCCAGCCACCTCATCCTCTGCCTCCCCTGTCTCCTCTTGCCCTTAATTGTTCCCAGCATCAGGATCTTTTCCAAAGAGTTCACTCTTCACATCACGTAGCTCAAGTATTGGAGCTTCAGCTTCAGCATCAGTCCTTCGAGTAAATGTTCAGGGTTGATTTCCTTTAGGATTGACTGGTTTGATCGCCTTGCTGTCCAAGGGACTCTCAGCAGTCTTCTCCAGCACCACAGTATGAAAGTATCAATTCTTAGGAGCTCAGCCTTCTTTATAGTCCAACTCTCACATCTATACATGACTACTGGAAAAACCATAGCTTTTGACTGTACAAACCTTTGTAGGCAAAGTAATGTCTCTGCTGTTTAATCTGCTGCCTAGGTTCGTCATAGCTTTTCTTCCAAGGAGCAAGTGTCTTTTAATTTCACGGCTGCAGTCATTGTCTGAATTGTTTTTTGAACCCATTTGTATTTCTCTATAACTAAGACCAAGACATCTGGTCCCATCACTTCATGGCAAATAGATGGGGAAAGAGTGGCAGACTTTATTTGGGGGGCTCCAAAATCACTGCAGATCGNTTCCCTAGGGTTCTTCAGCATTTACAGAACTGGCTTCTTTCAAAGATGAAATATGCCGAGATAAATATGAAAGAAAGACATTAGAGACACCTAAAGATTCACACATAAATTATATGTGTGAGTTTGTGTGCTTGTGCTAAGACTGCATGCAGAGTCACCATAAGGCAAAGTGAGAAGAAGGTGGAGAGGCTGGCTCAGGGCTTGTGTGCATTGTCACTGGTGGTGAAGAAAGGGGGGCTCTCACATGTGTAGTTATCATCTCTGCACTTGTATTCACTGAACTTGAATTAAACTTCCCTGTGCCATGAGTGTATTTAATGAGAACTGTGTAGGTGTGGGAAATACAAATTAAAGGATTGATCAAGCATATGCACCTGTTTTAGAGCCCAGCACATGAAGAGGAGAAGAGTGGAAGGGATGCTATTCCTGATGTTACTTTGCAGAGTAAGCAGGATGTTTAGTCAAACATCCACTAAATATTGTGTTTCACAGGGTTCTTAGAATTGCCGTGTCAACCAGTGTAGACAAAGCTCACATTGGAAAAATGAGAATGATGTTTTCCTTTGTAGCAGTCATTTTCATGTCTTGGTCATTAAAATATGGCGTTCAAGCTTTCTGAATGTTTTCTCTTCTTCAAATCCAACTCAATCTTAGTAGGTATCCACAGATAAGATATACCTATATATAGATCTTTCACATATTGCTGTTCAGTCCCTTGGTCATGTTTGACTCTTTGCGACACCATGGACTGAAGCACACCAGGCTTCTCTGTCCTTCATTGTCTCTCACAGTTTGCTCAGACTCGTGTTCATTGAGTGGATGATGCCATCCAGCCACCTCATCCTCTGCCTCCCCTGTCTCCTCTTGCCCTTAATTGTTCCCAGCATCAGGATCTTTTCCAAAGAGTTCACTCTTCACATCACGTAGCTCAAGTATTGGAGCTTCAGCTTCAGCATCAGTCCTTCGAGTAAATGTTCAGGGTTGATTTCCTTTAGGATTGACTGGTTTGATCGCCTTGCTGTCCAAGGGACTCTCAGCAGTCTTCTCCAGCACCACAGTATGAAAGTATCAATTCTTAGGAGCTCAGCCTTCTTTATAGTCCAACTCTCACATCTATACATGACTACTGGAAAAACCATAGCTTTTGACTGTACAAACCTTTGTAGGCAAAGTAATGTCTCTGCTGTTTAATCTGCTGCCTAGGTTCGTCATAGCTTTTCTTCCAAGGAGCAAGTGTCTTTTAATTTCACGGCTGCAGTCATTGTCTGAATTGTTTTTTGAACCCATTTGTATTTCTCTATAACTAAGACCAAGACATCTGGTCCCATCACTTCATGGCAAATAGATGGGGAAAGAGTGGCAGACTTTATTTGGGGGGCTCCAAAATCACTGCAGATCGTGACTGCAACCATGAAATTAAAAGACACTTGCTCCTTGGAAGAAAAGCTATGACCAACCTAGACAGCATATTAAAAAGCAGAGATATCACTTTACCAAAAAAGGTCCATCTAGTCAAGGCTATGGTTTTTTCAGTAGTCATGTATGGATATGAGAGTTGGATTATAAAGAAAGCTGAGCACTGAAGAATTGATGCTTTTGAACTGTGGTGCTGGAGAAGACTCTTGAGAGTCCCTTGAACTGCAAGGAGACCCAACCAGTCCATCCTAAAGGAGATCAGTCCTGGGTGTTCATTGAAAGGACTACTCTTTAAGCTGAAACTCTAATACTTTGGCCACCTGATGCAAAATGCTGACTCATTGGAAAAGATCCTGATGCTGGGAAAAATCAAAGGCAGGAGGAGAAGGGAACAACAGAGAATGAGATGATTGGAGGGCATCACCGACTCAATGGACATGAGTTTGGGTAAACTCCGGGAGCTGGTGATGGATAGGGAAGCCAGGTGTGCTGCAGTTCATGGGGTTGCAAAGAGTCGGACACAACCGAGTGACTGAACTGAACTGATAGGTATCTCTATCACTGGGGCTTCCCAGGTGGTACTGGTGGTAAAGAACCTGCCTGCCAATGTAGGAGACATAAGAGACATGGGTTCAGTCCCTCTTCAGGGAATCTGAATGGTTGCAGAGAGTCAGACACAGCTAAAACAACTTATCTTCCATGCATCTCATCATTTAATATGTATATTTAAAATATATGTATGTATGTATGAAAAATAAAGTGCTCTGGTCTCCTCTTAAGTCATCCAAGCAAAGCAGAAAGGAAGGCCATACTGAATTGATCTATGAGCTCAAAAGGTGCCATCCCCTAATATTAGGTAAATTCTCCCTTTCCACTATGAAACTCTGTAAACGGGAAAGAGAAGGACAAATTGAATAAACTTTTAGAAATATAGATTAGGCATCTCTTTAACTCATATTTATTAATGTGACTGACTATGCAATAAAATTTTATTATAATTTCTCCACTCATATTTTAGGAAATAGTAATTTTTATATGCATCTTGTGCAGAGCTATGTGTTCGTTATCATCACCAGAGTTATTTTTGTAAGTTATATAGTATAGATTGACCATATGATTGCTTCCTACCAAATTATTTGAAATACAGCACTCTGAATCTATGTATAATTTCAGTGCAAACCACAGACACCAGTTTGCATAGTGTGGGGATTTAAAAAATTGATCGTGGGATATATGTTCATAGGTGCCCAGAATTTTATTACTATTCAAAGATGAGGTTATACTGCCTTGAATAATGACTTGGGTTAAAATTTTTTCCTTCATTTTATTTGCTTCTATCAGGTTCTTTCTGTGTCTCAAAGTCACTGCTTGATGTCATTTCAGGCTGTTGTGTGTTCTCAAACAGCTCTTTATTTTGAAAAATAGTGATTAGAAATTGCCCCATAATATGAGACAGTGTGTAATGTCTCAAATAGAAATCAATTCTTTCTTTCCTAAAAGATAATATAAGGAGTGACCCCACCTTGTCTGTGTTTAATTTTTGCACATGATGATGTTCATTTAGAAATGAGCCAAGAAAACAAGCAAGCAGTTTTAAAAAGCAAGGAAAGATATCTTAGAAGTCCCAAGAAAGAAATTACTTGCAGAAAAGGCCTGTAGGGCACCGTGCTTTTGGGGGGCAACCTGTGGTCTTTGGAGGGTTCTCTACGGTGACATTCATCTGGTGAATTTTTGCCTGTGGCCAAGGCTATACTCAAATAAGAGTGTTTGCAGATATTAAGCTTTCTCTTGTATAAACAACTTCTTTTGCTCAGATTTTATGCTCAACAAGCAAACTTCTGATAATTTCCCTCCCCATGTAGTTTACTTGTAAAAACATAATATGAAGATGTGACTTGCAGAGGGATACACTACGTGTAGTCTGTCTCTGGATTGCTCTGACCCCATGCTTACCTTCAAGATATTTCCCCAGCTTCAGCAGCTCTCTTTTTCCTGGTATCTTCCATCGATGTTAATACATTCAGTGAAGTTACAGCCAAGGTCTGCCTGTCTTGGAGACATCTGACCCCTTTAAGATGACTTTCTATGACTTCTATCATATCTGCTCAGTGAGGGTTTGACAGTTTAACTCTCAGAAGGCAGTGTTATTTCCCAGTTGCACGAGGAGTCAGTAATCTCTGAAGAGAACTGATGGTAAATGGTGTTCTCGCTCAGATAAAAAATTACACAGCATACTTACACAAAAGGAAGTCAAATGTTGTTGGTTTTTTAACTGTTTCTAGGAGTGGGGGGCGGGGGTCACTCATTTTTCATCAGTATATGGACTGGATATTCCTTGGGGCTAAAGTGAAGTGAAAGTGTAAGTCACTCAGTCATGTCCAACTCTTTATGACCCCATGGACTGTAGCCCACCAGGCTCTTCTGTCCATGGAATTTTCCAGTCTGGAATACTGGAGTGGATTGCCATTCCCTTCTCCAGTGCATCTTTCTGACCCAGAGATTGAACCCAGATCTCTTGCATTACAGGCAGATTTTTTTACCCTCTGAGCCATTAGGAAGGCCATGGATAATCACTGGGGCTAAGACATATATAATTATAGGACTGCTGAGATAGAACATGACATAGAGTCTTAAGTGTAATTCACACTTACCAATTTATTCCAGGAACTATTTATTGAATACCTATTAAGTGCTAAATGAGGTGCTATATGGTGGATACCAAAAGAAGCCAATTTGCTCACTATCTGAAGCAATGATTCTCAACTGTAGAGCATTTTGCCTCCTAGGAAACATTTGGCAACGTTTGGAGACATCTTTGAGTGTCACACCTGGGAGAGGTACTGACATTTATTGTCATCTAGTGCCACTTAAGGATGTGCTAACCCCTGTACAATGCAGAGGACAGCCCTCTACATCAAAAAGATATCCAGCCCAGTAGTGCCAAGGTTGAGAAACCTTGACCTGAATGTTCAAATGTAGTTAAGTTTCTGCATGTGAAGTATTCAGGAAATAGTGTAAGTGGAAAGATTGTTTTTATCAGGTTGATTATTTTATATTTTGCTTATTATATTCTGGCCCAATAAACACTGAAGTCTTGAAAAATACTTTCAAGAACTGTAGATGTCCTGGAATCACATTAAGAAGTTCAGATTTCATACACTGATTCTTTTTAGTCAGCATGGATTCCAAATTTCTGACTAGAAACAGATTTTAACTGCAAAATGAGGAATATGAAATTAAATTAGAGGTTCAGTGGACTTTTATTGACTTTTAGGAATGGCCAAAATATCGGTCAACTGTAGGTCAGTTCTCTAAATCTCAAAAGCTCATTGTCTTGGGAAAAACTGTCTAATTTAATAATTTTGCTCATGGTGAAAACAAGCTTTACTGCTTCCTGGATACCAACATGTCTTTAAACACATACACACACACAAAATTGTGTATTAGTAGTAAAATAAATAGATACATAAGTAACTATAAAATTTTGATTTGAACTTTTACGTGTCAAAAGAAGAAAACTGATTACTGACTTTGTGTGTCCTTTTGTTTTTTAGATTTATTATCATGGCAGATTCAAGCTAGAGCATATAATAAAGATGCACAGATTTTATTTAAAAGGTGAATTTTTTTTAACTCACAGTTTTAAAAATTCACAGTTCTTTATGAGTTCTTAGGAAGAGTCTTTCCAATTTATCTCTATTTTTTAACTTTGTCATTGGGAAGAAACTATCCAGGAACCATTTTTTTTTAGTTTATGGAGAAGGTGTCTAGGCAGTGTGTTAGTCGAGGGAACACACACCATGGTGAGACATGGCCTGTACGCTAGACAGAAATACAGTCATTACACGTGCTGCCACATAGCCGTGTGCAGCTGCTATACATCCCAGCACTGATGATTCTACCTTAATGTGTAATAATCTGACTTATTGTTCAGTCACTAAGTTGCATCCATTTCTTTGCAACCCCATGGACTGCAGCATGCCAGGCTTCCCTGTCCTTCACTATCTCCCAAAAGTGAAAAGTGAAAGTGAGGTCACTCAGTCGGGTCCGACTCTGCGACCCGTGGACTGTAGCCCACCAAGCTCCTCCATCCATGAGATTCTCCAGGCAAGAGTACTGGAGTGGGTTGCCATTTCCTTCTCCAGGGGATCTTCCCGACCCAGGGATCGAAGCCAGGTCTGCCACATTGCAGGCAGACGCTTTAACCTCTGCGCCACCAGGGAAGCCCTCTATCTCCTGAGGTTTGCTCAAATTTATCTCCATTGAGTCACTGATTCCATCCAACCATCTCATATTCTGTCACTCCCTTCTCCTCTTTCCCTCAATCTTTAGTTTCCATGAATATATTTATATTTGTCAGATCTCCTGGTTGTGCTGCTGGAGTCAGAGAATCATGCCATTAGTTGCTTTGGGGAACTTAAGAAAGCTTCATAGATTAGGAAGGGGTTGGAGTATTCTAGGCAGAAAGATGTGACATTCAAGAGAAGTGTAATAGAATCATGCATCACAAATTTCAAAAAGAGTAAGGTTGTGCCCCTCTACTCACTGGAGAAGCAGGAGGAAGCAAAATGGGGGCTCAGTCTACAATCTGAAGGATGATATAGGATGCATTATCTTTCCAGGTGGCAAAGTGATAGACTCTGCTTGCCAGCTCAGGAAGTACAGAGACACAGGTTCAATTCCTGGGTCCAGAAGATACTCTGGAGTAGGAAATGGCAACCCACTCCAGTATGCTTGCCTGGAAAATTCCATGGACAGAGGAGCCTGGCAGGCCACACTCCATGAGGCTGCAAAGAATAAGACACAACTGAGCGACTGCATGCACACATAGGATGCACTGAGAATTTTAGGATTTATTTCATAGAGTTTAGATTCCTAAATTTTTAAAGCAGTGGGAATGGCATGATCAGACTTTTGTTTTAGAATGATAGTTCAGGAGTTCAATTGAGGGGTTAGACAGGAGAAAAACTAGAATGATAGAAATTATTTAGAAGCTTATTGTAGCTATCCACATGCTGAAGATAAGAACAGTCAGGAGACAGTGCCCAGAAGGGATGTTTTTCAACATTTAGGTCACAAATTGAAAGGAATTGGTGGCCGATGAGATGTCAGAAGTAAGAGCAAGACAACTTGAGAATGATGCTGTAGATTTACCTTGGGTGAGTGGAGGATGCAAACCAAAGACCTATTTTCAAGATGGCAGGTTTTCAGTTGACTGTGTATCATTGGCTGTACAGCATCCTAGAGGAGATCAGTCCTTGGGTGTTCATTGGAAGGACTGATGTCGAAGCTGAAACTCCAATCCTTTGGCCTGATGCAAAGAGCTGACTCATTTGAAATGACCCTGACGCTGGGATAGATTGAGAGCAGGAAGAGAAGGGGACGACAGAGAATGAGATGGTTGAATGGCATCACCGACTCAATGGACATGAGTTTGGGTAAACTCCGGGAGTTGGTGATGGACAGGGAGGCCTGGTGTGCTGTGGTTCATGGGGTCGCAAGGAGTCGGACAGGACTGAGCGACTGAACTGAACGGAACTGTGCAGCAATTCAGGAGGCAGTTGGGAGGATCTCTCAGGAGAGAGGACAGAGTGAGGGGCTCGGATCTGAGAATCATTAGTAACTCAGATGGCAGTGTTCATGCTGAGGAGGCGTGAGTCTGTTGCCAGCACAGGGTGAGAAGGGGAAGATTTGACAGAATTTTAAGGGGAGGGCTGACAGCAAGGACCTGAGAGTCTGAAAGTAAATTAATTAAGGAAATAGATTCCAGGAGTGTTGTCACATACATCAAGATGGAAATAAAGGAAAACTAGAGGATGAATAGTGGTGTCAAATTTTGCAGACGTCTAAGAAAGATCAAGACTATGACAGAGGCCTATGGTTTTGGCAACTAGGAAGCTATTCATATTATTGACTATAAATATTTCCATAACATATCTGTAGGTAAAAGGCAGATTGTTGAGTTAGGGTAAGTGTTGGAGGGATGCTGTCTACATTAGATTTGCTCTAGTGAGGATTACTGGAGAGGGAAATGGCAACCCACTCCAGTGTTCTTGCCTGGAGAATCCTGTGGATGGAGGAGCCTGGTGGGCTTCTGTCCATGAGGTTGCACAGAGTTGGAAACGAATGAAGCGACTTAGCACGCATGCATGCATTGGAGAAGGAAATGGCAACCCACTCCAGTGTTCTTGCCTGGAGAATCCCAGGGATGGAAGAGCCTGGTGGGCTGCTCTCTATGGGGTCACACAGAGTCAAACATGACTGAAGTGACTTAGCAGCAGCAGCAGCAATGAGGATTATTAGCTAGAAAGTTTTTTTCTTTGTTGTCATCTGAGTGAATATTTTTCACCCAAAGGTATGTACACCCAAATAAAAACAAAAGAGGGATACAGAAAAAGACTTTATAGACTACCTTATCTACTTATTCAACTTAGAAGGAAATTAGAATCAAAAAGGTTAAGGGTCTTGTTCAGAATGTGCACATAGTCAGTTGTAAAACCAATTCTGCAATCATCCTCTTGATTCCTGGTCTGGTATATTATCCATTACTCCGTGAACAAAAAGATAGAGGTCATTTCTATGCAGAGGAAAACAAATGAGCTGTGTCATTGCAGAAATGTTCTGCATGGTTTCCAGCCATCTGTTTTGATCCTCAGTCTGGACTCCTAGGAATTGAGACTGCCGGGCTGAATTTAGATGGACCGTGTGGACAGGGCAAGGAAACTCTTGTACTTGAGGGGTTTGGCTATTTCAAGATAGGGAATATGGAAGATACAAAAATATTTATGAGAAAATTCCTAGAGCTGTGGGATTTTTCAGGACTGCCATTGACTTCTTATTGTATATGATTCTGGACTTCTGTGTCTTCTCATTAGACCTGCTGTGCTTTGTATGTGTTAAAAATGGAGCAGAATGTATTGCTTTTAGCAGAAGAAAAGGATAAAGCAGAGAGAGCATTGGGGTCAGCTGAATTCTGACCCCAGGTGTGATACTTTGTGCCCATGGACCCTTCACACTCTGTGGGCCTTAGTTTTCTTACTGGACTAGGTCAGCATTTGAAGCTGAGATCTTTTGAAGTCCCTTGAAGACTTGTTTAGTAAAACCCACATACCTGTTGGAGTTGTATCTTCAACCAGAAATGCTCCCCCTAGGTTACCTTAGGTCCTGTTATCACATATCCAGGTAATGGCCTCTGTAGGGCTTGAACTTGTCAACCCTGATGCCCACCTCCCTTTCTGCTTGGATATTCCATGATTCTTCATTACAGCATTCAGAATCCTGAAACTGTTGTCTGGCTTGTTACTTGTTGTTCAGAATGCCCGTAATGACAGAGTTGCAAACTCCTGGAAAACTGATTTAAGACTAGAAATGAAAAATCTTGATAAAGAACATGTGCATGCATGTGTACTCAGTCATTTTAGTCGTGTCCGACTCTTTGGGACCCCTTGGGCTGTAGCCCTTCAGACTCTTCTCTCCACGGGATTCTCCAGGCAAGAACACTGGAGTGGGTTGCCATTCCTTTCTCCAGGGGATCTTCCCAAGGATCAAACCTGAATCTCCTGCACTGCAGATGGATTCTTTACCACTGAGTCACTGGGGAAGCCCCTGAAAAAAGAACAGATACATGTATTTGGATAACTGTATCATGTTTTGGTACGCCTGAAATTAACACAACATTGTAAGTCAACTATACTCCAATCAAATAAAAATTAAAAAAAAAAATCCTTTAGGTTAGAGAAGCATATATCATTTAATATAATTACCAACGGTCATCAGAACGTTTAATTTGGACTTCCCTGGTTGTCCAGTGGTTAAGAATTGTCTTGCCAATTCAAGGGACACAGATTCGTGCCCTCTTCTGGGAAGATTCCACATGCTGCTGCTGGGCAGCTCAGCCCACACTCCACAACTGCTGAAGCCAAGCACCCTAGATCCCTTGCTCCACAGCAAGGAGAAGCCACCAGAACAAGAAATACATGTTCTGCAGCTGCAGAGTAATCCCCGCTCACCACAGATAGAGAAAACCCACTCACAGCAATGAGGGCCCAGTGCAGCCAGAGATAAATAGATACATAATTTTGTAAAAAAAAAAAACAAAAAAACATTAAAGTTTATTTAAAAATTGTAGCACAATGAAATCAGCAGGATGCTCTTTCCTGGTTGGATTGTTTGTAAACAGACTTTCCGAATTATTTTCAATACTGTTCCATAAAATTTGAGAAAACAAAAAAGAAGTACAGACAGAAATCTGTGGTGGTACATTGTAATTTAACCCCCTTTTCCCAAAACTCACTTTTTAGGCTAAGGTATGGTTTTTCATTATAAGGAGTAACTACAATTCTGTATTTTCTTTCATTGGGACTTTCTCAGTTTACTTTTGAAGGGTCATAAAATTTGTCTTACAAGGAACATTGGGGCTTTCAGTTCTCTACAGACATTGATGAACCTTGGAAATAAAAAATCTAATGTGAAAAAGCTAGAAATTGATGCTAGGAATGGTTTCTGTGAATTCCCTTAAGTGTACTGCATCCAACTAGTTGACACCACATCTTTCTTGGTGATAAAAGGGTTGTCATTTCAATCAGATGACAAAAAACAATTCTCCGAGTGAAGCTGAGCTCCTTCGCCAAGAGGACTGTTGAACTTTTAATAGTTTCTGAGAATGAAATAATCAGGCATGTATTTGTCAGAAGCTTAATATAAATTTCTTTCTTTTGATTTTATCTGGGCATTTTTATTGAATTTTACTTGATTTGATTTTTCCAACTCTTCTTTGAGAATGGCTTTTTGCTTGTAAGTTTCACTCAAATTGACATTTTGATGGTTTAACACATTAATGAAATTTCTAGAAGATAGGCTGTGTTCTTTGAAAAATAAAATATTGACAGAGTACACCAAAGGGACATTTTAAAGTACATTTTGATTTCCTTTGCAGCTTGATAACATATTTGCTGCTGTCTGGTAGCTCTCAGAGCCATACTTCCCACTCTGTGTCCAGATGATATTGGATAATATTGTAGTACATCTTTCTGTATCTGGATTTCCGTATGCAAATTGAGTGCTTAGCTGCCTGTGAATACCACAAAACCCTCCTCTCCCAGTCTAGCAATGAGGGACTGAAAAAAAAACCAAAACAAACAAACACTTTCTGAAACCATGGAAGCATCTTTTTCACAGCCACTGAATTTCCAGACAATATAGAGTCTACTTTGCTTTTCAACCTGTATGCAGGTCAGGAAGCAGCAGTTAGAACTGGATATGGAACAACAGACTGGTTCCAAATAGGAAAAGGAGTATGTTAAGGCTGTATATTGCCACCCTGCTTATTTAACTTATATGCAGAGTACATCATGAGAAACACTGGGCTGGAAGAAGCACAAGCTAGAATCAAGATTGCCGGCAGAAATATCAATAACCTCAGAAATGCAGATAACACTACCCTTATGGGAGAAAGCAAAGAGGAACTAAAGAGCCTCTTGATGAAAGTGAAAGAAGAGAGTAGAAAAGTTGGCTTAAAGCTCAACATTCAGAAAACTAAGATCATGGCATCTGGTCCCATCACTTCATGGGAAATAGATGGGGAAACAGTGGAAACAGTGTCAGATTTTGTTTTGGGGGGCTCCAAAATCACTGCAGATGGTGATTTCAGCCATGACGTTAAAAGACGCTTACTTCTTGGAAGAAAAGTTATGACCAACCTAGAGAGCATATTGAAAAGCAGAGACATTACTTTGCCAACTAAGGTCCGTCTAGTCAAGGCTATGGTTTTTCCAGTGGTCATGTATGCATGTGAAAGTTGGACTGGGAAGAAAGCTGAGCACTGAAGAACTGCTGCTTTTGAACTGTGGTGTTGGAGAAGACGCTTGAGAGTCCCTTGGACTGCAAGGAGATCAGCCCTGGGATTTCTTTGGAAGGAATGATGCCAAAGCTGAAACCCCAGTAATTTGGCCACCTCACACGAAGAGTTGACTCATTGGAAAAGATCCTGATGCTGGGAGGAATTGGGGGCAGGAGCAGAAGGAGACGACAGATGATGAGATGGCTGGATGGCATCAGTGACTCGATGGAGGTGAGTTTGGGTGAACTCCGGGAGTTGGTGATGGACAGGGAGGCCTGGCGTGCTGCAATTCATGGGGTCACAAAGAGTTGGACACGACTGAGCAACTGAACTGAACTAAACTTGCTTTTCAAAATATTTTGCTTTGCAAAAATACAAATGCACAAATATTAACACTTTCATAGCACTGTGTGCCAGGCATTCTTCTAAATTATGTATGTAATTCATATCATTTGTTTTAGCCAGCATCCCTAGGATATAGGGACTGTTGTTGCCCCATTTCTCGGGTGAGGAAACTGAAGCTCAAGTTGGCATGGTCAGCACGAGACAGAGCAGGATTAAACAGGATAACTTGACCCCAGGGTCCCTGAACCTAACCACTAAACAATGCTGTGCAGCTATGACTTAAATGAGCAAAATAGTGTGTAGCTCCCAGTGAGACAAAAGAACTATCAGAAGTTTTACTGAAACCAGAATTCCACAATGTACTACTTTTTTTTTTTTTTCTGTTAACAGACATTGATGAACCTTTCTCCTTTCCACTAGGGAGAAACATGCTAAGCTAAGCCACTCTGATGTAGGCCAAGAAGACATAAATATAGAGTAATTCAAACATTAAACTAGAAGTAAATTGAGAACATTTTTTGCATTGTAATCAAGTTTTTTTTAAAGCATTAATGGGTCTATTAGTCTTCCCACAGGAATTCTTGTTCATCCACTTGGTTGCCCTGCTCTGGCCATACCCTTGGATAGCAGGGCTGCCCTCGAAGCTCCCTTTGTTAGAAGCGTTGGTGTTGCTGATGCTTAGTCTAGAGGTCAGTCCCTGGAATGTCTTGGACGAGTCATCCGGAAAATATAATGTCTCTTTGGAAAGTGTCATCTTGAACTTAAAATCCTTTCTAAATGCTCAACTCACCCTAGGAATCAGTATCGAGGTATTGATGAATCCATGAGCTTTTGTTATTTATTGTTGGACCCTTTTTCTCTTAGGAGCCTTGGTTATTTTAAGGAAACATACACCATCGGATTTCTCAACCAAGTAACCTCCAGTGCAGAGTGCTCTATCCAGTGCTCGAGATTGGGGTGGATGCTGCAGATGAAAGCTGCATGGAGGGGTGCCTATCATGAAGGCGAGCCTGGAGGAATGTCTCTGACTTCTGGAGACCCAAGGGCTTCTGTGCTCTGGGGCAGGCAGTGAAGGGCCCTGAGCTAGCTTATGCAGGCATAAGAGTCCCTGAGAATCTATTTCCTGCACTGTTTACAGAATCAGGGCCAAAGTTTCCATTATTGTTCAACTGTAGTTCTTGCAATTACTGTTGCTGATATGGTAGCACTTTTCAGAGCAGTTAACATCAGGGCCATGCTGAGGGAAGCACAGTCAGATAATGGCTTTTCTCCTTGCTTTATTGATTCTCCATTTACAAATACACATTTTTTCCTCTTTATTCTTATAGTATGGATCCCACTTCTAGAAGCCAAAAATCTACTGTGCCAAGTTATGAACTGGTAAAAGCCGTCTCCTTGGCTCTGGGAATACAAAGATGAATAAGAAATGGCCTTTGCCTTAGAGAAGTTTATAGTCTAGCAGAAGGATGCTTGAAGAATAAGGCAGTTGGTATTTGGAAATAAGACTGTATCCTATTCCATTTGTTTACTTGTCTCCTTCTATGATTAAACAGTAAAGTTTGGGGAAGCAGGGCCAGTGTCTTATTTATCTTTATAAATGACTGGCACTTAAAATCTTTGCAAAGCTGAATCAGGTATATATCTAAATTCTTACATTCAATTAAATGTACAGTGGTAATGTTATACTTAAAATTTTAGTAGCTTTTTAACTGTAAACAGTGAATCTTGATCTTATACAAGTCATTCCCATTCCCTAAACTTCTGGAATGATCCATGATAAGAGGTTGATGACACATCAGGAAAGAGAATGAAATTAATCCTACAAGGGGAGTAGCATTTTGTTTCTATATATATGTCTGTACTGCTGTGTAGAATTTAAACACTGTAATGTCTCTTTCCTTTAGAAATTTGCATTTTAAGATGTTGGTGTTATGATAGACATCTAGCAAACATCCAATACAGAGGCACTGTGGAGCCAAAAGGAAGAATGAAACATGGGCACATCAGTGTTCATTAGTGTTGAAATGCTCCCCATTGTGGCTATGCAGTCCTCTCTCATTTCTCCCATTTTCTTCCTTTTGGTCCTTGTTGGGCTCTCACCTTTCTAAGAGGAGAGCTGGAAANAAAAAACATTAAAGTTTATTTAAAAATTGTAGCACAATGAAATCAGCAGGATGCTCTTTCCTGGTTGGATTGTTTGTAAACAGACTTTCCGAATTATTTTCAATACTGTTCCATAAAATTTGAGAAAACAAAAAAGAAGTACAGACAGAAATCTGTGGTGGTACATTGTAATTTAACCCCCTTTTCCCAAAACTCACTTTTTAGGCTAAGGTATGGTTTTTCATTATAAGGAGTAACTACAATTCTGTATTTTCTTTCATTGGGACTTTCTCAGTTTACTTTTGAAGGGTCATAAAATTTGTCTTACAAGGAACATTGGGGCTTTCAGTTCTCTACAGACATTGATGAACCTTGGAAATAAAAAATCTAATGTGAAAAAGCTAGAAATTGATGCTAGGAATGGTTTCTGTGAATTCCCTTAAGTGTACTGCATCCAACTAGTTGACACCACATCTTTCTTGGTGATAAAAGGGTTGTCATTTCAATCAGATGACAAAAAACAATTCTCCGAGTGAAGCTGAGCTCCTTCGCCAAGAGGACTGTTGAACTTTTAATAGTTTCTGAGAATGAAATAATCAGGCATGTATTTGTCAGAAGCTTAATATAAATTTCTTTCTTTTGATTTTATCTGGGCATTTTTATTGAATTTTACTTGATTTGATTTTTCCAACTCTTCTTTGAGAATGGCTTTTTGCTTGTAAGTTTCACTCAAATTGACATTTTGATGGTTTAACACATTAATGAAATTTCTAGAAGATAGGCTGTGTTCTTTGAAAAATAAAATATTGACAGAGTACACCAAAGGGACATTTTAAAGTACATTTTGATTTCCTTTGCAGCTTGATAACATATTTGCTGCTGTCTGGTAGCTCTCAGAGCCATACTTCCCACTCTGTGTCCAGATGATATTGGATAATATTGTAGTACATCTTTCTGTATCTGGATTTCCGTATGCAAATTGAGTGCTTAGCTGCCTGTGAATACCACAAAACCCTCCTCTCCCAGTCTAGCAATGAGGGACTGAAAAAAAAACCAAAACAAACAAACACTTTCTGAAACCATGGAAGCATCTTTTTCACAGCCACTGAATTTCCAGACAATATAGAGTCTACTTTGCTTTTCAACCTGTATGCAGGTCAGGAAGCAGCAGTTAGAACTGGATATGGAACAACAGACTGGTTCCAAATAGGAAAAGGAGTATGTTAAGGCTGTATATTGCCACCCTGCTTATTTAACTTATATGCAGAGTACATCATGAGAAACACTGGGCTGGAAGAAGCACAAGCTAGAATCAAGATTGCCGGCAGAAATATCAATAACCTCAGAAATGCAGATAACACTACCCTTATGGGAGAAAGCAAAGAGGAACTAAAGAGCCTCTTGATGAAAGTGAAAGAAGAGAGTAGAAAAGTTGGCTTAAAGCTCAACATTCAGAAAACTAAGATCATGGCATCTGGTCCCATCACTTCATGGGAAATAGATGGGGAAACAGTGGAAACAGTGTCAGATTTTGTTTTGGGGGGCTCCAAAATCACTGCAGATGGTGATTTCAGCCATGACGTTAAAAGACGCTTACTTCTTGGAAGAAAAGTTATGACCAACCTAGAGAGCATATTGAAAAGCAGAGACATTACTTTGCCAACTAAGGTCCGTCTAGTCAAGGCTATGGTTTTTCCAGTGGTCATGTATGCATGTGAAAGTTGGACTGGGAAGAAAGCTGAGCACTGAAGAACTGCTGCTTTTGAACTGTGGTGTTGGAGAAGACGCTTGAGAGTCCCTTGGACTGCAAGGAGATCAGCCCTGGGATTTCTTTGGAAGGAATGATGCCAAAGCTGAAACCCCAGTAATTTGGCCACCTCACACGAAGAGTTGACTCATTGGAAAAGATCCTGATGCTGGGAGGAATTGGGGGCAGGAGCAGAAGGAGACGACAGATGATGAGATGGCTGGATGGCATCAGTGACTCGATGGAGGTGAGTTTGGGTGAACTCCGGGAGTTGGTGATGGACAGGGAGGCCTGGCGTGCTGCAATTCATGGGGTCACAAAGAGTTGGACACGACTGAGCAACTGAACTGAACTAAACTTGCTTTTCAAAATATTTTGCTTTGCAAAAATACAAATGCACAAATATTAACACTTTCATAGCACTGTGTGCCAGGCATTCTTCTAAATTATGTATGTAATTCATATCATTTGTTTTAGCCAGCATCCCTAGGATATAGGGACTGTTGTTGCCCCATTTCTCGGGTGAGGAAACTGAAGCTCAAGTTGGCATGGTCAGCACGAGACAGAGCAGGATTAAACAGGATAACTTGACCCCAGGGTCCCTGAACCTAACCACTAAACAATGCTGTGCAGCTATGACTTAAATGAGCAAAATAGTGTGTAGCTCCCAGTGAGACAAAAGAACTATCAGAAGTTTTACTGAAACCAGAATTCCACAATGTACTACTTTTTTTTTTTTTTCTGTTAACAGACATTGATGAACCTTTCTCCTTTCCACTAGGGAGAAACATGCTAAGCTAAGCCACTCTGATGTAGGCCAAGAAGACATAAATATAGAGTAATTCAAACATTAAACTAGAAGTAAATTGAGAACATTTTTTGCATTGTAATCAAGTTTTTTTTAAAGCATTAATGGGTCTATTAGTCTTCCCACAGGAATTCTTGTTCATCCACTTGGTTGCCCTGCTCTGGCCATACCCTTGGATAGCAGGGCTGCCCTCGAAGCTCCCTTTGTTAGAAGCGTTGGTGTTGCTGATGCTTAGTCTAGAGGTCAGTCCCTGGAATGTCTTGGACGAGTCATCCGGAAAATATAATGTCTCTTTGGAAAGTGTCATCTTGAACTTAAAATCCTTTCTAAATGCTCAACTCACCCTAGGAATCAGTATCGAGGTATTGATGAATCCATGAGCTTTTGTTATTTATTGTTGGACCCTTTTTCTCTTAGGAGCCTTGGTTATTTTAAGGAAACATACACCATCGGATTTCTCAACCAAGTAACCTCCAGTGCAGAGTGCTCTATCCAGTGCTCGAGATTGGGGTGGATGCTGCAGATGAAAGCTGCATGGAGGGGTGCCTATCATGAAGGCGAGCCTGGAGGAATGTCTCTGACTTCTGGAGACCCAAGGGCTTCTGTGCTCTGGGGCAGGCAGTGAAGGGCCCTGAGCTAGCTTATGCAGGCATAAGAGTCCCTGAGAATCTATTTCCTGCACTGTTTACAGAATCAGGGCCAAAGTTTCCATTATTGTTCAACTGTAGTTCTTGCAATTACTGTTGCTGATATGGTAGCACTTTTCAGAGCAGTTAACATCAGGGCCATGCTGAGGGAAGCACAGTCAGATAATGGCTTTTCTCCTTGCTTTATTGATTCTCCATTTACAAATACACATTTTTTCCTCTTTATTCTTATAGTATGGATCCCACTTCTAGAAGCCAAAAATCTACTGTGCCAAGTTATGAACTGGTAAAAGCCGTCTCCTTGGCTCTGGGAATACAAAGATGAATAAGAAATGGCCTTTGCCTTAGAGAAGTTTATAGTCTAGCAGAAGGATGCTTGAAGAATAAGGCAGTTGGTATTTGGAAATAAGACTGTATCCTATTCCATTTGTTTACTTGTCTCCTTCTATGATTAAACAGTAAAGTTTGGGGAAGCAGGGCCAGTGTCTTATTTATCTTTATAAATGACTGGCACTTAAAATCTTTGCAAAGCTGAATCAGGTATATATCTAAATTCTTACATTCAATTAAATGTACAGTGGTAATGTTATACTTAAAATTTTAGTAGCTTTTTAACTGTAAACAGTGAATCTTGATCTTATACAAGTCATTCCCATTCCCTAAACTTCTGGAATGATCCATGATAAGAGGTTGATGACACATCAGGAAAGAGAATGAAATTAATCCTACAAGGGGAGTAGCATTTTGTTTCTATATATATGTCTGTACTGCTGTGTAGAATTTAAACACTGTAATGTCTCTTTCCTTTAGAAATTTGCATTTTAAGATGTTGGTGTTATGATAGACATCTAGCAAACATCCAATACAGAGGCACTGTGGAGCCAAAAGGAAGAATGAAACATGGGCACATCAGTGTTCATTAGTGTTGAAATGCTCCCCATTGTGGCTATGCAGTCCTCTCTCATTTCTCCCATTTTCTTCCTTTTGGTCCTTGTTGGGCTCTCACCTTTCTAAGAGGAGAGCTGGAAAGAAGGAGGTAATACTTAGGGGTAGATTCCATAATCTTCAACAGCTCTGTTACAAGGGGAAGTAGTAGTAGAAGATGCTAAAAATAATGGATTAAATGGAGCTTTTTAATTATATGTAGCTTTCCTTGATGCATGAGAGTCCTTGTTTTCATTAGTCATGAGACTGTTAATTTTTTCCTTAGATGTTAATCCACAGATTGAGACAGCACACTGCTTTGATGTCAATCACAGACCTGCAGGGTAATGTTCAGAAAGGAAGAAGAAAAATGTTAAATAGTCACATAAACAAGGGGAGAAAAATCTTTAGGTAGAAAGCAAGAAGGAATTAATGGTTTGTCTGGATTAAAGCCAAGGAAAAAAGTAAGTCAGATGTATTGTTTGAGCAAGTTAAAGAAAGTATCAGAAAGAAATACAAATGATATAGAAGTCCTTTCTTCCAAGTCTGCTGAAGATGAGAGAGACTTCATAATAATAGTGATGATAAGATGGACATATACATAAGTGAATATTTGATCAGTAATCTCATAACTAATCTTTCTTCTTTCTTAAAAGAGTGTTTTTCCATAGATATCTACCGATTTATTATCAGTCAACTATTTAGTGAAAAAAATCACATGGCTTCACTAGGGTTTACATTATTTCTGTTTGAGTCTTCTGTAAGGATTATGCATTACGCTTCAAGGCTATAGCATCAGCTATAATATGCTTATATTTTAATGCATAACTTAAGTTGCATTTCAAGATGTCAAGATGAGTACAGACCAAATCACACAAAAAATTTCTGAAAAAAACAAAAGCCTAAAATTTCAAACTATGACATTACAGTATTATCTATAGTACCGATTCTTTTATTAAGAAGCTTCAAGATCAGAACATAAATGTTTTTAAAAATGGTATTCTACAAGTAAATGTACTTTCTAATAATATGAAGTAACATGATCAAACACATGATTTTTATGAACTTTTTGGCTTACTCATGTTTTATTCAGAAGCATAGTTTATAGCTTGTACTGACATATGCCTAAATTATTTTCATTTATAGTAAAACAATGAATAATATAATTTTAGTCATTTTTACAATGTAAAATTAGATTTAATTCCAAGAATGAAAAAGAAATGAGATATATTTGGATATTACCAACCTACAGATGTGTGGATCACATTATTACTATATGCAAATATTGATCACTGTTTATAAAAGTAATAGACTTGAATAAATTAGTGTTCATTGACAACTTAAATGCATATCAATAGACCTTGCCATATGTGCATATATACTCATATCTATTCTGTAGTTTCAAGTTGTTTTCTAAGACTTTATTTTTTTAATAGTGTAAAAAAAAATGCAGTACTAACTTCATGGGTATATTTAACTTATCTCCTTATAGATGTGTTTTGTAAATCAATTAATGTATTAGGCCTTATAATAATGAAATAATTCCTTATTACATAATTGATAATTTAAAACACAATTCACTAGTTTTAAATTTTTAATTGTTTTAAAGTATTTAAACATTGAACTATTTTTAAAGGAAGTTGCTTTGAGTTATAAAAGCTATAACAATCTGAAATTCAGAGATGAATAAATACCGTCCTATCAAAGGACAACTGCTAGGAATTTGGTGTGGGACTGGAGAGACAGTGTGTGACGAGCAGACGGAGAAGAGGTCTGCAGGACTGGGGTCAGGGGGTCCAGGAGGATTCGCAGAGTGTCTCTGGGGTGGACAGCGCTCAGGCTGGAGTGCAGGAGCTCTGTGGGGGACAGGGCTGAAGCAGCGGCGAGGCTCCACCCTCGCTGTTTATCAGAGTCTTGGGGAACCTGGGCTGCCGCCATATTGGGCTTCGCATGGTACGTGGTGAGTCCCAGGCAGAGGTCTTATTTGAAAGAACCTGGGGGAGTTCCTTGGTGGTACAGTGGATGGANTATAATTTTAGTCATTTTTACAATGTAAAATTAGATTTAATTCCAAGAATGAAAAAGAAATGAGATATATTTGGATATTACCAACCTACAGATGTGTGGATCACATTATTACTATATGCAAATATTGATCACTGTTTATAAAAGTAATAGACTTGAATAAATTAGTGTTCATTGACAACTTAAATGCATATCAATAGACCTTGCCATATGTGCATATATACTCATATCTATTCTGTAGTTTCAAGTTGTTTTCTAAGACTTTATTTTTTTAATAGTGTAAAAAAAAATGCAGTACTAACTTCATGGGTATATTTAACTTATCTCCTTATAGATGTGTTTTGTAAATCAATTAATGTATTAGGCCTTATAATAATGAAATAATTCCTTATTACATAATTGATAATTTAAAACACAATTCACTAGTTTTAAATTTTTAATTGTTTTAAAGTATTTAAACATTGAACTATTTTTAAAGGAAGTTGCTTTGAGTTATAAAAGCTATAACAATCTGAAATTCAGAGATGAATAAATACCGTCCTATCAAAGGACAACTGCTAGGAATTTGGTGTGGGACTGGAGAGACAGTGTGTGACGAGCAGACGGAGAAGAGGTCTGCAGGACTGGGGTCAGGGGGTCCAGGAGGATTCGCAGAGTGTCTCTGGGGTGGACAGCGCTCAGGCTGGAGTGCAGGAGCTCTGTGGGGGACAGGGCTGAAGCAGCGGCGAGGCTCCACCCTCGCTGTTTATCAGAGTCTTGGGGAACCTGGGCTGCCGCCATATTGGGCTTCGCATGGTACGTGGTGAGTCCCAGGCAGAGGTCTTATTTGAAAGAACCTGGGGGAGTTCCTTGGTGGTACAGTGGATGGAACTCTGCCTGCCAACGCAGCGGATGTGGGTTCAGTCCCTGGTTCAGGAAGATTCCGCACACAGATCTCCTAAAAGCCCCGTGTCACAACTAAGCCTGTGTTCCACAACTAATGAGGCCCACCCGCCCTGGAGCCCTTGCTCCACAACAGAAGCCGCCGCAATGAGAAGCTCGTGCACAGTGAGGAAGAGTAGCCTCTGCTCTCCGCATCTAGAGAAAGCCTGCGGGTAGTGACGAAGATCCAGTGAAGCCAAGAATAAATAAATAGACAGCCCAGATGTTTTTAATATGCCATCAGGGTTAAGGAAAAGTATTGATAGTTTTCCAACTTTGGAGAACATCAAAATCACCCGGAGTACAAGTTACAGGACGCCACTCCAGTGTTTCTGATTGGACCCCGGACTGGACCAGATTTATGTTTCTGATATCATCTCAGACATACATGACTTGCTGTTGGTCTGGGTCCATACTCTGAGAACCACTACTTGCCATCCTTAGGAGAATTTTGCTTTGAAGATACGAGAGTGCTAATCAGTAAACAGAGAGGGAACTTTCTCAAATTCTTCATGGAAGAAGTACATGTGCTTGCAGTTGCTAAGTCATCTCCGACTCTTTGGGACCCCTGTAGACTGCAGTCTATCAGGCTCTTCTACCCATGGGATTTTCATGGAAGAAGGTGAGATCACAAATAGATATATAAATATGAACTTGAAAATAAAATGAGGTTCATAGAAATATTTAGTACCAGAAAACTAATTAAATAAATTGTAGAGTGGGCAGAAGTTTCTCACAGGACTTGAGAAAGAAAGGACTGTTCACTACAGCTTGTATCAGAGGAATGTAGAATACAGAGGGAGAGGACTAAAGACATCCTCCCTTCTTCTCCCAGTGTGCCTCAGAGCATTTCATTTTTGAACATTTCTTTTCCATTTTTGCTTTTTGAGCTTTGCAAACCTACAGGTTATCTTCTGTCAAGTTCTTACTACCTATTCATAGCTAGGCATTCATATTGAAATTTAGCATCTTTCCCCTTTATCCTGACTGGAGTTTACCCATGCTGGGGATACCTTTGGAGAAAGCAATACTTATCAATGCTATAACTTATCAAAAATACCAAAGAAGTTAATGGTAATGGAGTTCTGAGATTTTTAAAAATTCAGAGGGCAAAAGATCAAAATGCGTAGAGTGCTAGAGGTTCTGCCTGTTATCCTGAAGATGTGGTTTCAGTCTTGGGGATGTGCAAAAGGAGTAGATACATGAAGACACTGAATTTGACATGAAATTTTGAAAGCATCATATGGACATTTAAATGTCAGGGTGATGGTAATGTAAAAGAAAAATGTGGATTCTATAAGAACATTCTGTAGGAACACTGAGGAGTGTCCCAGATACTGGAGGATGGTAAATAAAAATGGAAACAGGTGGATGTATACAGAGGACAAGGACATTTTGTGGCGAGGAGGCTCCTCAGCAGTCTAGACAAAGGTATGTTTATCACTGAAAGACCACCAGGGAAGACTGAGGAGGACGCTGGATTGCCCTTTTAATAAAACATTTGGAAGAATAGTCAGCTCTTCAACTTGGAAGTGTTTATAGGAATAATTTGGGAAGGAAGAGTCTAGGATTTGGTTCAGATTAGGTCTGTTGATCAGGCCACATAAGAGGCCTCTTACTTCTTACCCTATTGATGGAGTTTAACCTGGGCTTCTTCTGGGACATCTGGTACTTGACCGAGTGAAGTGAAGCGATAAAATACAGAAATCACACAAGGTCAGTACTGCTATGAAAATGGCTAATGTTAATGCTAAAGCTCAAAAAAAAATCTTAAAAACTGTGATGGTTATCTCACTGCCCATGTACTCCTAATTACTGTTTTTAGTTTCCCATTGTAGGTAAAAACTAAAAAAAAAAAAAAAATCTGTGTATCTGCATTCTCAATCTTGTTGACTCCTCATCTCATTCACAATAATGTGCTTAAACCATCTGGGACTCATTTCAAGTACTAAAAATTCATGGAGATTTTTTCTGCCTCATGGTCTTTACTGTTCTCTTTGCTTTGGATACTGCCAACTTCACTCTTGCCTGAGACTGATATATCTACTTAGGGTCACTGGTTATGAGCTTCATAACCATCTCTATACCACACAACATATCTGGGACTATCTGCTCTGTTTTTTTTTTTTTTTTTCACTTCTAGCCTGATACTTTCAGGAAATAATCTCTTTTATTTAATTTACTGCTCTACATGTCATGTTTAGTACACACATAGCATGTGATACAAAGTTATTTGAAAGAATGAATAATCAAGTTCTAGAGTTGAGGTTATTAATTAAACTATAAAATATATACAGTTAAATCTAAGACGTGTCTGACATGAAAAAAATAGGCTTACCCCAGTTTCTAAAAGCCTGCTGAGAGTATCTAACACAATTTTACTTTTTTATGACGGAGGGTACAATGATGATTTGTTAGCATCTGAGAAATTGATTAAATTGCCTTACAGTTATAGGCTGTGTAAAAACAGGGAAGCCTGGTATGCCGCAGTCCATGGGGTAGCAAAAAGTTGAACACGATTTGGTGACTGAACAACAACAAATGTGTATGATAGAGAAGAAAACAGGTAAACATAAGTTCAAATGAAAAATAGAAATACATCTATTAATGTGGAAAGTACTGAGAAGGTTGTGATGGTTGAACAGTATGATTGTGCCTATATTAAAATATATTGGCAAAAATAAAATACATTGGAAGCTAAATTTTAGCTTAATTGAATTGGTTATATAGAGGTTTTTCTTAGCAGGCTAAGCTTTGAAGTTATGTAACAAAATTGGGAGGGAAAATTCCACCTTCAAATTTATTCTCTGGGAAGCTTTCTAGCCTGGATACTAAGGGTTATCCTATCACCATGCCTTACTTGAAACAGCTATTCAATGGAGGCTTAAGGCATTAGGCTGGATTTAATTTATGGAGAAGAAGAACTGGATATTGCATAATCCCATATTAGGGGCAAACTCTGGAAACCTGTTTTTTGTCCTTCTGTCTTAAAATAGATGAATGCGTCAGTTTTGATGGAAGCTTAANAACAGCTATTCAATGGAGGCTTAAGGCATTAGGCTGGATTTAATTTATGGAGAAGAAGAACTGGATATTGCATAATCCCATATTAGGGGCAAACTCTGGAAACCTGTTTTTTGTCCTTCTGTCTTAAAATAGATGAATGTGTCAGTTTTGATGGAAGCATTTAAGTGAAGAGATTTTAAAAATTTTATAATAAAACAGCTACTGAATTCTCCTTTTCCTCTAAAAATATTTTACTACAATTATTGGCTCTGAAATTTTTACTGTGGATAGAGAATGATATGACTTTAAATAGCTTATAATGTTTTATAATGAATTATGTTTGATATCATGATAATAATGATTGCAAGAGTGATTATTGTTCTTATTATCAGTAACAGGAAGTTGAAAAATAATTCATAAAACAGTTATAATATAGATCACTTTGAATATCTCCATGAAAATAAAAATATATTGAACTATGTTAGTTGGAAAAGTAGTCCCAGCACCCAAAATCACTTACTGCTAATAGTTGTTGTATTTTCTGTCAGTCTATCTTTTTAAAAGCATACTTGAGTTAGTCATGTATAACATTTTAATGTCTCATATCTTTCAATAAGAATATTTCCCTCAATAAGACATAATTAGCTTTCTTCTATGTAATAGGAAATGCTACGTGTGGTTATGATATACTCTAGCCTGTGAATACATCATAATTAGTTTAACTTAAAATTACTGATGTTTTCCAACATTTCTTTATAATTTAACAATGACTGTTTTTATGCGTAAATCTTTATGTAAGTCTCAGGTTATTATTTGGAGAAGGCAAAGGCACCCCACTTCAGTATTCTTGCCTGGAAAATCCCATGGATGGAGGAGCCTGGTGGGCTGCAGTCCACGGGGTTGCTAAGAGTTGGACACGACTGAGTGACTTCACTTTCACTTTCATTTTCATGCACTGGAGAAGGCAATGGCAACCCACTCCAGTGTTCTTGCCTGGAGAATCCCAGGGATGGGGGAGCCTGGTGGGCTGCCAACTATGCGGTCGCACAAAGTCGGACACGACTGAAGCAACTTAGCAGCAGCAGCAGTTTATTATTGTTCATAACCGGAATTACTGTATTAGGAGTTATGAATAAAGTAGAAGAATTGTTTCAAATAAGAACCAGCTCCCCCCATTCTTCATCAGTTCAGTTCAGTCACTCAGTCGTGTCCAACTCTTTGCAACCCCATGAATCGCAGCACACCAGGCCTCCCTGATCATCACCATATCCCAGAGTTCACTCAGACTCACGTCCATCGAGTCAGTGATGCCATCCAGCCATCTCATCCTCGGTCGTCCCTTCTCCTACTGCCCCCAATCCCTCCCAGCATCAGAGTTTCTTCCAATGAGTTAACTCTTCTCATGAGGTGGCCTAGGTACTGGAGTTTCAGTTTTAGCATCATTCCTTCCAAAGAAATCTGAGGGTTGAGCTCTTTCAGGATGGACTCATTGGATCTCCTTGCAGTCCAAGGGACTCTCAAAAATCTCCAACACCACAGTTCAAAAGCATTAATTTTTCAGCGCTCAGCCTTCTTCATAGTCCAGCTCTCACATCCATACATGACTACTGGAAAAAACCATAGCCTTGACTAGATGGACCTTAGTCGGAGTAGCACTGAGTATTTTGTTTTTTAGTAGAAAAATACTATCAGTGCTATTTTTATCTATTTCATTATTAGTGATGTTGCACATGTTCCTGTGTTTACAAGTCAGTTGTATATTTTTTCACCAGGAAGAGAAAGTTAAAAAAAAATAATAATCTTGTTTAAATTGGTATCTATCAAAACAAAAAGTACCTAGGAGTAAACTTAACTGAGGATTCCAGCTTGTGCTTCATCCAGCCCAGTGTTTCTCATGATGTCTTCTGCATATAAGTTAAATAAGCAGGGTGATGATATACAGCCTTGATGTACTCCTTTCCCTTTTTGGAGCCAGTCTGTTGTTCCATGTCCAGTTCTAACTATTGCTTCCTGATGTGCATACAGATTTATCAGGAGGCAGGTCAGGTAGTCTGATATTCCCATCTCTTTCAGAATTTTCCACTGGTTGTTGTCATCCACACAGTCAAAGGCTTTGGCATAGTCAATAAAGCAAAAGTAGATGTTTTTCTGATACTCTCTTGTGTTTTTGATGATCCAACTATTGTTGGGCAGTTTGATCTCTGGTTCCTCTGCCTTATCTAAATCCAGCTTGAACATCTGCAAGTTAACAGTTGAAGTACTGTTGAAGCCTGGCTTAGAGAATTTTGAGCATTACTTGGCTAGTGTGTGAGACGAATGCCATTGTGCAGTAGTTTGAGCATTCTTTGGCATTGCCTTTCTTTGGGATTGGAATGAAAACTCACCTTTTCCAGTCCTATGGCCACTACTGAGTTTTCCAAATTTGCTGGGATATTCCATGCAGCACTTTCACAGCATCGTCTTTTAGGATTTGAAATAGCTCAGGTGGGGTTCCATCACCTCCACTAGCTTTCTTTGTAGTGAGGCTTCCTAAGGCCTGCTCAACTTCCCACTCTAGTATGTTTGCCTCTAGGTGAGTGATCACAACATCGTGATTATCTGGGTCATGAAAATCTTTTTGGTACAGTTCTTCTGTGTATTCTTGCCACCTCTTCTTAATATCTTCTGCTTCTGTTAGGTCCATACCATTTCTGTCCTTTATTGAGCCCATCTTTGCATGAAATGTTTCCTTGGTATCTCTAATTTTCTTGAAGAGATCTCTAGTCTTTCCCATTCTGTTGTTTTCCTCTATTTCTTTGTACTGATCACTGAGAAGGGCTTTCTTATCTCTCCTTGCTATTCTTTGGATCTCTGCATTCAAATAGGTACATCTTTCCTTTTCTCCTTTGTCTTTAACTTTTCTTCTTTTCTCAGCTATTTGTAAGGCCTCCTCAGACAACCATTTTGCCTTTCTCTTCTTGGTGATGGTCTTGATCACTGTGTCTTGTACAGTGTCATGAACCTCCATCCACAGTTCTTCAGGCACTCTGCCTATCAGAGCTAATCTTGCGTAAGATGGCAGAGTAGAAGGACGTCTGCTCATCTTCTCCTGTGTGAACTTCAAAACTCCCACTCGCTGTTGAACAACTGTCACTGGAGAATGTTGGATCCCACCGAAAAAAGATACCTCACATCCAAGGGCAAAGGAGAAGCCCCAGAAAGATTGTAGGAGGGGCAAAATCGTATTTAGATTCAAACCCTTTACCCACCACAGATGCTCAGAAGGCTCAAACAAACCTTGTGTGCACAAAGACCCAGAGGCCCCACAGAGATTGAACCAGAACTGTGTCTGAGTGTCTCCTGTGGATTTACGGGTCAGCAATGGCATGTCACAGGGGCAAGGGTGTAGTAGACCTGGGTATGGCATAAGCCCTCTTGGAGGAGGCTGCCATTAACCCCACCATAGAGCTATCAGAACTTACACAGGCCTGGGGAAACAGACTCTTGGATGGCACAAACAAAACTTTGTGTGCACCAGGACCCAGGAGAAAGGAGCAGTGGCCCAACAAGAGACTGACCCAGACTTGCCTGTGAGTATCCAGGAGTCTCTGGCGGAGGCATGGGTTGGTGGTGGCCTGCTGCAGAGTTGGGGGCATTGAGTGCCCCATTGCATACATGGGACCTTTTCAAGGAGGTTTCTTCATTACTATTATCTTCACTACCTGCCATTATCTTCCTTATCTTCACCATAGTTTGGCCTCAGGTCAAAAAACAGGGAGGGAACACAGGCCCACCCATCTGCAGAAAATTGGATTAAGACTCAGATTCCCCCTCAGTCTCTCTCCTCAGGAAGCTTCCATAAGCCTCTTCTTCTTATCCGTTAGAGGCCAGACAGAATGTGCCAGAGTCCAGCCCCGGTGGATCCAGGGTGATTCGAAGGGGAGACAGGTGAGGAAAAACATTTATTTAGAGATATAAGATTAGATTAGGAAAAAATAGTATAGTAGGAAATTTAGGTGGAGAAAAGAGGCTAAATGACTTGGTTTACAGGGAAAACCAATAAAACTTTGAGACAAGAAGTTTGCACCATCTACGTTAGGCCACTAGTGCCCACTTGAATATCTAAGGGTGCCCCACCTTAGGCTCCCTTTCGCGTGGATCTTAGAGCCAGGGCAAGTGAGTAAATGTGGTGAGCCTCCCCGCTCCAGATGGGAATTTAGCCAGAAAAGGGGAGAAAAGAACAACATGGGGGAGCCCAGCATCGGTGCAAGACTCAATATTTTATTTTCAAAATCATCTTTTATACCCCAAGTTGTACATAAAGAAATAATGGAATATGCAGAGTTATGCAGGGGCAACAGTCCTGACCCTCACTGAGACCACGCTTTCTTTTTGCATACCTTCCCATATACAAAAGGTCTCAGGTGGTTTACATTATCTTCTGGCCAAGAGGCCTGTTAACATTTTTATGGATCTTTTCCTAGATAAATGTCTATCAACCAGAAAACTCTTTTTCCCTAGAAGTGTTTTTTCTTAATCTGCATCACCCTCAAAGTACTAAATAAAGTTACATTCTTGTAGAACAAAGGTGCAGTGGGTTATAACAAAGAAAGTACTTAACTCAAAGATCTAATGTTGCTAATACCTGGTCTACTACCTGTTTTTTCTTTATACCAACTATATCTACAAATAAAAGATATGAAAATTTGGCAGCAAGTATTGGCTCAACAAATGAAACCTTTAATCAGTTTTATTCTAATGATTTTGACTCCTCAGAAGCCCCTACATTCATTTCTAGGATGTTTTAAGCTTTCTGTGCCTCTCACTGTCGGGAGGCCGCAATCACATGCACAGCTGTAAGAGTCCGGCAGGCAGGCTAGAAAGCCATCAGAGGGGTTTTTGGATGGAAACACTCTTATTATGCCCAAGAGACTTATTATCTAAAAGCTCTAAATTAACCTTTTCCAGAAAAAGGTGGGGGGGGGACAGCCCCCTGTTAATGTCAGAAGAGTAGGTGGAAAGCATAACACAGTAAAGCAGGCAGACTCTGGTTTTTGGGGGTGGATGCTCAGGAAATTCCAGGGTGAACCCTTGAAGCCTGATCACGCCCTTGCGTTTTGTCCGGCTTCCTTCCTCATGACCTTTGCCATGGGTGGGATTCCTTGAGCTGGCTCCTGGCAAGAATGAAAACCACAATCACAGAAAACTAACCATCTGATCACATGAACCACAGCCTTATCTAACTCAATGAAGCTATGAGTCATGCCCTGTAGGGCCACCCAAGACAAACAGGTCATGGTAAAGAATTCTGAAAAAATGTGGTCCACTGGAGAAGGGAAAGGCAAACCACTTCAATATTCTTGCCTAGAGAACCCCATGAACAGTATGAAAAGGCAAAAATATATAGCAGTGAAAGATGAACCCCCAGGTCGCTAGGTGCCCAATGTGTTACTGGAGGTCAGTGGAAAACTAACTTCAAAAAGAATGAAGAGCCAAAACAAAAACAACAGCCAGTTGTGGGTGTGACTGGTGATAGAAGTAAAGTCCAGTGCTATAAAGAGCAATATTGCATAGGAACCTGGAATGTCAGGTCCATGAGTCTAGGCAAATTGGAAGTGGTCAAACAGGAGATGACAAGAGTGAATGTCAACATTTTAGAAATCAGTGAAGTAAAATGGACTGGAATGGGTGA
>SJYW01015246.1:78150-173999 GCA_006410735.1 Raphicerus campestris
ATATATAAAATTTAATGTGGAACACAACCTTGTCTTCCATTTCTCTGACACTCTTAACGAAGAGTGAGTTTGTAGAACCTGAAGCATAGTTGGAGAGTATGCTGGTTGTTGTCTTTTAGCCTTCCCATTCTGTCATGCAGCAATGATCTGAAGTTTAGCTGAAGTAATTGGAGAGCTGAACTGGACTGTCAGCAAAAATGAACTAGTTTGGTTTTCTGAGAAATACTGTTTTTATCTACATGAAGCAGATTATGAAACTGAGGCAGCGGAGATAAAGGCAGCTTCGTAAGGTCACACAGGTCACACAGCTAGCACAGAGTGGTGCTGGCGTTTGAACACAAGCAGCCTGGACTTCCTACACACCATGGCATGTCCCTTTTTTGATCCCAGATGAGAAGCGCTACTGCAGCAAAATGGCTTCTTGAGGGAACACCGTGAATTCACGTTGCTAATTCCTCAGAGCCTAAATACATTTGCTTCTGATGCTGCTGCTAAGTCATTTCAGTCGTGTCCAACTCTGTGCAACCCCATAGATGGCAGCCCACCAGGATCCTCTGTCCCTGGGATTCTCCAGGCAAGAGCACTGGAGTGGGCTGCCATTTCCTTCTCTAAAGCACACATGCACGCTTAGTCGCTTCAGTCGTGTCCAACTCTACGTGACCTGGTGGACAGCAGCCCACCAGGCTCCTCTGTCCACAGGATTCTCTCGGCAAGACTGCTGGAGTGGGTTGCCATGTCCTTCTCCATTGCTTCTGATGAAATGCACTTCAAAAATCTTTCCCATCTTCTTTGCATTCTTTTCCTTATGGTATTTTACCTAAGTGTGTAAACTCTTCCATCATTATTCATGGGTGATACTGCTTTGGTAAGCAGGGTAACATGAGAAATCTCATAAAGATTTTAAACAGATTTCTTTGTTGAAAGTTTAATGACAGGGCTGAATATGCATATATCTTGAATGAAGAATTTCACCTAACATGTGAAGAAAATAATACAGCAACATTTTCTCTGAAATGGGAGTTACAAGTCAGTGATTTCTTTCCCTACTATTGCCTTGCAACAGGCTTTTGTAGAAATTCTAGAAAATAAATTACTTAGTTGTTTTTTTTCCCAGTCTTAACACAGATCACTGCTAATGAGTAGCTTCTTCATGATGTAAAAGGGCTTCAGAGCCTTCCAATCACAGGTGATGTACATGTAACAATGAATCTGATGGTTTTCCTGCCTCCTCTGGGAGAAAATAAAAACACTATCTGTATACTTCATTCTCAGAAATAGGGTTTCTTGTTTGAAAATTGAGTTGGTATAATGAAAAGAGGAGAGGAAAAAAGGAAACTCTTGTTTACTGTTAGAATTAACATTAAGCATAGAATTTCAGATTTGCAAGATGAAAATGTTTTAGCGCAATTTCACAACCATGTGAATATACTTAACACTGCTGAACTGCATCCTTAATAGAAGTTAAGATGGTCCATTCTGTGTTAAGGGCTTCCCTGGTGGCTCAGAGGTTAAAGGGTCTGCCTGCAATGCGGGAGACCTGGGTTCGACCCTGAGNCAATTTCACAACCATGTGAATATACTTAACACTGCTGAACTGCATCCTTAATAGAAGTTAAGATGGTCCATTCTGTGTTAAGGGCTTCCCTGGTGGCTCAGAGGTTAAAGGGTCTGCCTGCAATGCGGGAGACCTGGGCTCGACCCTGAGTCAGGAAGATCCCCTGGAGAAGGAAATGGCAACCCACTCTAGTATTCTTGCCTGGAGAATCCCATGGACGGAGGAGCCTGGTGGGCTACAGTCCACAAGGTCGCAAAGATTCGGACACAACTGAGCAACTTCACTTTATGTGATTCTTAACCACATAAAAAATTGTGCTTAATACTCTGTATAACTTAAATGGGAAAAGAATTTGAAAAATAATAGATACATATATATGTATAACTGAATCACTTTCTTGTATACCTGAAACTCACACAACATTTTGAGTCAACTATACTCCAATATAAATTTTTTAAAAGACATCTTGGTTGCATCCAGGTTTTGATGATTATGAATAAAGCTGTTATAGGCATCAAAAAATAGATAAAATATTTTTGTGAAGTTGAAAAAAAATAAACTTTAAAAATCAGTATGTATTTCTATCCTACAGGATTTTTGTAAATCATATACATATATATATATGTCATTTTTATATATCTGTATAAATACTTGTACATTTATATATACACGTACACACTTATATGTATATATACACCTGTATATCTTACATCATATACTTATATCTCTGTATATTTTGAAATGAGTTTAGAAAATCCATATATATTACATAAATATATGCACATATGAATATGTATATNTTTTGACTTTCTCTAATCCTAATCCTTTTAAACACATTTTAATTTTATGTCATACTCTTTAAAGATAATTTGACTTTCACATCCTCTCATATTCCACTCCATGCTGTTAGTCCAGTGGTCCAGTGTTTTCCCCCATGGATCACTGAGCTTGCTTTCTCATTGAGCTGTTGTGTCTATTGGACAGAATATATGGGTCATGAAAGCAGCAGCCTCCGAGTCATCTCACCTCTGCCATCAGTCACTGTCTTGTTATGGCAGCATGTACTAGAGTGGCTTACACAGGGCTCAGCTGGACTGGACAGGAGGCAGGGAGGCCCATGGAAGCAGGATATGAAATTACCTTCTGTGAATTAAATTATCCAGTCACATGTGATGCATGAATTTATATATTAATCTGTATTTTATATATGAAAAAATGCTTTTGGTGTAAAATAGCCTATCTAAATGAAGACTCTGGCCATGTGGACAGAAAAATAGTCTTATGAGAATATGAGCCCCTCCTTTGCTTCTCAGGGTAATGAGTCGTCCATGCATGTGCAGTGAGCAGCCAAAGTAGTGAAGGCACTCAAAGGCAAGCATTTCTCGAATATTCGTACTCGAGGCAGTTTGTGGTAATGGAGCAATTCATTAAGAATGTGTTGCTGTCTGATGACATGCTTTTTAATCAATTATTTTCATTCATTTGAACCTGTGCATTTTCAAGTGACAGAACGACTTTCCTAGAATCGACTCAGAAACTGATAGACCATTTCCATATACTTTAGCATAATTCATCTAAGTACTATAAATGGAACCATTTTAGCCAATGGCATTTGCACATTTGGCAGTAGTCAGAGTAGGTAAGAATGTTAATTTTTTCAAAAAAATATGTGAAATGAAAGAATCTGTGAATAGTTCATGGGAGATTGTGAAACCTAGAAATAAAATTATCTAGCTGAGTGTTTTCTTGGCAACAAAATGCCCACAGTATTCATATTAGCATTTGGTAAAAATTGTCATTAGCAGTATTAGCATTTCGTTGGCAATGCTGCATGCAAATTAGTCTAGTATTGTAACGTTGAATAAAAGTGGTTGCAAATACCTGTATCATGATTAAGTTTTATGTCTGTGTGAATCTGTCCAGTAACACTGGACAGGCTGGCTGTCAGGAAAAAAGAAATACTGCTAACATTTGCAGCAATAATAGTTGCATAGTTGCAGAATATAAAGCATTCTAAGTCAGATTTTGTGACTACTGAAAAGTAAGTCAGAATAGTCAACTTAGGATAAAGCCTTCAATACCTGGTGTATAGTATTTCTAAACATCTCTAAGGATATTGATAGACATATATGATGGTATAGTAATATAAGCTCCTGAAGCACAATCATTTTCATAAACAATGAAACTGTATCAAGATTGAAGAATTGACTATAATAGTGTGCTCTAATTCTTGATTAATTGGTAACCCAATTAATAGACATAAAATATCTCTGGTAGCCAGAATATTTGATTGAATTTCCATTTTATGCCGTGCTACTCACTGAAAAAAAATTACACTAAAATTTCAGCATATGTATTATGAAACTGGCTTTACTGAAATTCAGCAATTAACATTGCTTCCATAAACATCACTATCCACATGTTTTGTGATAAGAATAAAAAACATTTCTCTAAAAGGAAGTAGAGAGTTTCAGAATATTTTATATTGAAGTTCATATTAAACAAGGGTCTTTCATTAAATACTGAGTCTTGTGATCACTGAATTACTATAAAAAGTTTTATATGTTTCTGAGCTATACAATATTGAGTACACAGTTTCAGCTTACGTGACTGAGGGTCGGAGGAATTGGTGGAAGAAGGTCAATCAAAATAGGGCATATGTGTTATTTATTGCCACAAGAAGAATGCCTTTGCTTTCGCATTGTCTGCTGCTGTTGTTGTTTAGCAGCTAAGTTGTGTCTCTCTGTTTTATAACCTGCCAGGCTTCTTTGTCCATGGGATTTCCCAGGCAAGAATACTGGAGTAGGTTGCCATTTCTTTCTCCAAGGGATCTTCCCAAGCCAGGGATCAAATCCAAGTCTCCTGCATCGGCAGGCAGTTTCTTTACCACTGAGTCACCAGGAAAGACCCATTCCCATTGTTTACAGCCTATAAATAAATGAATGCATAGATTACATTAACCTTTATTTCTCTGTGTTATCAGATATAGTTCTTCTGTGTATTTGCACTGCAGCAGATATGTGTGAACAGATACCTTGTCAATTAATTTTTATCTCTGCATAGAACTTTGGCCATAGCATTTTTTTTTCTCTCTGGCATTTAACAATTTTCTTTATTCTGGGAGACTTCCATTCACCTCTGCCTTTCTTTTTATAACTTGTTTTGTTAGTTTGGACCCATATTTAGAGAACCCTTGGAGTGTGATTGCCTTGAAATAGTTATAATGGATAATATAGGGATCTTGCAATCAGAGCACTGTATGGTATCTGTAAATAAATCATGAGGATGATTCATTCAGGCCTTCTTTTAATGTATTTTCTTACCCACTATTGACAAAGGGAGAGACTGGTGGTGCAGGAGCTGACTAAAGGGAGGTATGGGTTGGTGGATGATGTGTATAATATGGGCCAGAAAAATGTACAGTTTCAAAGCATGTAACTGAAGTTGCAGCCTTCAGCCTTTAATGCCCGAACAGCCACTGTCTAATTTGCAACAGGCCTGGCTGCAGGAAGTATGGCCTTTACCAGGCTCCATTCCCCATGTATTTCTGGGAATTGGAGTTCTACCCTGTCCCACCCATCTGCACTGGTTTACTGAGAACTGACCCTTTTTGGAAGCTTCTCTTGCCCCTCATGTGCAGCCTTTCTCTCCCGGGGTGGCTGTTTCTCTCCTGGACAGCTGTCTCACCAAACGTATGACTCAGAGCATAGCTGGATCCAAGCTCTGCTGTCTCACACGACTTCCAGAAAACACCACATGGGTAAGAATGGCTCCAACTCCAGGCTACATACTGGTGTTCTCAGGCTGCGTAGGATAAGACTTGTCCCTTGCTGGGCACTCCTTGCTGAGTCATCTTCTGTATTTCAGAGGCCAGTTCATCCTGTCAATAAGACTGTCCTTACCCAGGTTGCCCCCAGTCTGTACACACCCCGACCCCATGCCCACCCGCTACTGTGTTGACCTTAATCTGCCAAGGCTAAGCAGAGGAAAATAAGTCCCCATCTCACTTCCCTTTTGCCCAGTCACAGCTCAGCCTCCAAGTTAAATAAAATAAAATGATAAAACGGCAGACATGTAAATTCATGGAGAAAGGAAGAAACTTATTTAAAACATATTATTATGCAAAATGCCTGTCTCCTAGGTATTATAACGCATTTACATAACCAAAAGGCTTATTAAAATTTCCCCCATATCAAGGAAGCATTTTGCACTGAAATTATTTAAAGTACAACCTGTAGAGAACTAGGAAAACCTGACAGTTTTAAAAAGAAAAATACATCCTATCCGTAGTCTCCCATCTGTTTGAGCTATGTGTGTGCTGAGTCCTTCAGTTGTGTCCAACTGCTTGCAACTCTATGGACCGTGGCCCTCCAGGCTCCTCTGACCATGGAATGCTCCAGGCTAGAATACCAGAGTGGGTTGCCATTTCCTTCTGCTGCAGATCTTTCTAACACAGGGATCAAGTCTCCTGCATTGGCAGGAGGGTTCTTTACCACATCTGTTTGTAGCCATTGTCAAAAATTGGAGTCCATTCACTGCTAGAAAAATCAGTTTCAAGTGGAGAGAGAATTTAAGGGAGAAGACATATTGCAATTATTTTTTAAAGTAATATATATTCTATTATTGGGATTCTCTGGTGGCTCAGATGGTAAAGTGTCTGCCTGCAATGCGGGAGACCTGGGTTTGATCCCTGGGTTGGGAAGATCCCCTGGAGAAGGAAATGGCAACCCACTCCAGTACTCTTGCCTAGAAAATTCCATGGATGGAGGAGCCTGGTGGGCTGCAGTCCATGGGGTCACAAAGAATTGGACATGACTGAGCAACTTCACATTCTATTATTAAGTATTGCTAATAAGTATATAAGTATGTATTNCTCTTGCCTAGAAAATGCCATGGATGGAGGAGCCTGGTGGGCTGCAGTCCATGGGGTCACAAAGAATTGGACATGACTGAGCAACTTCACATTCTATTATTAAGTATTGCTAATAAGTATATAAGTATGTATTAAGTGTATATTTATTGAGTACAAACTTTGTGTGTGACACCACTGTAAATCCTCTGTGTGTGTAACATAAAGGCCCGCAGGATGTGATATAGCGACATGAATAACTGGGTGCTAATTATGTATTTCCTATAATTCTGTGTTAATTCAGTTATCATTAGCTGACTATTCATCTCACATCAGCCTATGCCAGATAGCATAGAAAATTAATATATTTATAACAAAAGTTCTATCTTTCAGGAACCTATGTAATTGGATAAAAATGTGTACATGAAAAATTGAGGTGATCTGTAGGTAATATATAAATAAATCACAAGCTATGCATTATAAGTATTATAAGAAATTAAAACTGGCATAGGGAATTAGCTTAATTAGGAATTTTAAGAATTGACTTAGCCCAAAAAAGGGTTTTTGGAATTTTTAGAATTGACTTAGCCTAAAAAAGGCTTTTCAGTTATAGTAGAATATTCCTGATATAGGAAGGTATAGGGAGTCTCAGAATATACAGTCTAAATAAAGAGAAATATGTGAAATGGTAAGATAGGTCCAGTTGTCTGGTGCCCTTGAGCTTTGCAGGTCAAGTTCAAGATGCAGCTCTGATGTTTTTGCCCCAAGAGTCAAGCATATGCTATACATGTGTGATTTACTGGTCTTGATTGATTAAGTTACAGTGCAATGAGTAAATCTGGTACATACTTGCAAAACCTTTTAGTGATGGGAGAAACAAGAAGCAAATTAATATCCAATATTCATGCCTCATCCATGATTTATGGGGAGAACAGAATCCATACACACAAATATCAATGATGCTCACCAAGTGAAGACAGGCCAGGAGAGGGCGCTTCGCTGGCCACCGCTGGGACAGAAGAGAGCCCTGGCTCCTGGGGGCACCTCTGCTGGAGGAGTGCAGCCCCTGGGAACGTGAGCTCTACGGCCAGAAGCATACATGCAGGCCCTGTTCAAAGACTCCAGCATGCAGCTGTGCACTGCATGGCCCAAGAGGCCACGGCATTTGTCAGGGAATACTTTGAGAGGTTGGAGAAGAAGGAGGCAAAAACGGATCCAGAATCTGCAAAAAGCAAGCTCTTGTGCAGACTCAAGGAAGGATGAAGTCTCTCTCCCTCCAACCAACCCAGCGGTGAGGGGTTGGAGGCGACAAGGTGCCATCCACGCTGAGGTCTACACCAAGCAAGATGCCGCATCCTATGTTAGGAAGGTTGGACCAGAAGGTGACAAGAGCAATGGCTGCTTTAGCTAAAGCTGTTAAAAAGAATGTGCTGTTTTCACATCTTGATAATAGTGAGAGAAGCAATCATTTTGATGCCGTGTTCCCAGTTTCCTTTATTGCTGGAGAGATTGTCATTCAGCAAGGTCATGAAGGGAATAACTTCTTTGTGATTGATCAAGGAGAAATGGAAGTCTGTGTCAACAGTGAATGGGCAACCAGTGTCAGGGAAGAAGGAGCGTTGGGGAAATTGCTTCGATCATGAAGCACCTAGGGCAGCCACTTTCAAGGCTGAGACAGATGTGAAGTTGTGGGGCATTGCCCCAAGACAACTCTAGAAGGATCCTCCCGGGAAGTGTGCCGAGAAAGCTGAAGACGTGTGAGGAGTCTTTTAGCAAAGGATCTATTTTAGCATCTCTGGACAAGTGGGAACATCTCAGGGTAGCTGATGCCATGGAACTGGTCCAGGCTAAAGACAGGCAGAAGACTGGTGCAGGGAGAACCGGAGAAGGAGTTCTTCTTTGTTTTAGAGGGTTCAGCTGCTCTGCTGAGCCGTCGGTCAGAAAATGGAGAATTTGTTGAAGTGGGAAGATTGTTTTGGCGAAATTGCTCTGCTGATGAACTGTTCACCTGCTGCCACCCTGGTTGCACGTGGCCTGTTGAAGCGTGTCACGCTGGACCCGCGGAGGTTGGAATGTGTCCTCAGCCTGAGCTTGGACGTCTTCAAATGAAACCGCCAGCAGTGCAGCAGTTTTGTGTCCCTGCCTGTCTGAAGTCTGCCTCCTATGCCTCCCTGCCTGCCTCTCCCCATCCAGATTCTCCACACAGATGGGCTCTGTCCCGCTTTGCAGGGACAGGTGGCCGCGGCATTGCAGCTTCTTGGTTTCCGTTAAAATTGCATTTACAGCACTGTTTTCATTTGGGAACATTAACTGAGTGTGCCTACAAAGTAAAATAAATAGGAAGAGTTGTATAGAGTCTTTGCTGTTCCTACATCTCTGTGTGCAGTGTTAGTATCAACCCTGGGCCCTGCCGGCCATGCTTTCTGGTGAAATCAGACTCTGCACCACGTGGGTTACCATAGACTCATGATGTAATAGTGCAGGCTCTTTAAAGTGACTGAAGTTTCATATTATCATAAGCATATTTTAGACTGTGGCCATATATATGGCCATATTTGTATTTTTTTATAGAATAAATGATGTCTCATTAAGCTCTGAGAATTAGGAAAAACACACATAGGAAAATTTTAGTATAGTAGAAACATATCTGCCCATGTTTAAACTAATTTGATGGCAGGAAAATGTGCAGTTTTTCTAATTATCAGATGGATATGATGTTTGCTTTTTTTCTAACAATTTTTATTTGTCAAGCTACTTTGCCTAGTTTTGTTTTTATTTTGTTCTTAATGTTTCCTCTCCAATTCTAAAAGCATTTGAGTTGTGGCTGTCTATTCCTTTCTTTTGCTTTTCACACCAAATCATAAGCTGCAGATATTGGGTTCTGATTTAACTACATCTGACTCTGCTCATAAATTCTCATTACACCTGCATTTATCTAGTTAGTGCCAAATATTGATCATCAGATGCTGGACTCAGAGTAAGAATTTAAGGTTGGCACTCTTAATAGTTAACTTAGAGCTTTTGGTTAATGTACATCCTTCAGTTGACTCTGGGATAATAATATCATATGCTTTTGAAGCACTGATTCCAGGAGCCAGGGTTTGCTTGGGAGAGACAGACAAAATGTGATAAGAGAGAAAGGGAGGTGGGATTGCTAAAGGGAAATACGACAGGTGGACAGAGTTCAGTGTTGGGGACTTTGTCTCCTAAATTCACTGGGACAGGAGATTTGGGAAGAAGTTTTTACTTTGCTTTAACCTTCCCCTATCTTTTTGTATCAACTAGGATTTATGATGGGTTGGGGGGCTCAGCTGGTAAAGAATCTGCCTGCAATGCAGGAGACTTAGGTTCGACTCTTGGATTGGGAAGATCACCTGTAGAAGTATACTGGAGTATCCACTCCAGTATTCTGGCCTGGAGAGTTCCATGGACTGTATTGTCCATAGGGTCACAAAGAGTTGGACATGACTGAGCGACTTTCGCTTTCACTTTCAGAATATGTCTGTGTTTCAAATTGGTCTAAAAGGCCATTATGCTGAAAAGTTCTGCCTTCTTATCTACCATTTTATTTCTCTGGAAAACTTTTTTTGGGTAAACTTGTGTTTTGAGTCTTAACTGTATTTCAGTATTTCCCAGCCTTATCAACATTACATTAATCTTTGTGCACCAATGATTTCTGTTTATTTTTATTAATGTTATTTTTAGACAAATGTCACAGTTCCATAATTTAGGTGCTTTTATTTGCGTTGTGATTTATATAATGGGGCTTCCCTGGTCGCTCAGACTGTAAAGACTCTGTCTGCAATGCCGGAGACTGGAGTTTGATCCCTGGGTTGGGAAGATACCTGGAGAAGGGAATGGCAACCCACTCCGGTATTCTTTCCTAGAGAATTCCATGGACAGAGGTTACAGTCCATGGGGTTTCAAAGAGTTGGACATGATTGAGCGACTGACACTAATACTTTTATATAATATGTAGGATTATATTTGGAAGTGACTGCAAGTGTTTTTTTCCATCTGTATGCAGCTGACTCTGATTATTAATCTCATCTCCTTACCCTTTCCCAGGTAATTTAAATTTGTCATTTTTTTTTCATAGATTTGAACAATTTTTAGGTTATACTAAGTTTGGAGTTTTTTACTCAGATACCCAGTCATATCCAACTCTTTATAACCCTGTGGACTGTAGCCCACCAGTCTCCTTTCTCCATGGAATTTCTCAGGCAAGAATACTGGAGTGGGTTGCCATATCCCAGAGACTGAATCTGCATTTCTTAGTCTCCTGTATTGAGCTTTCCTGGTAGCTCAGATGGCAAAGCATCTGCCTGCAATGCGGGAGACCTGGGTTTGATCCTCAGATCAGGAAGATCCCCCAGAGAAGGAAATGGCAACCCACTCCAGTACTCTTGCCTGGAAAATTCCATGGATGGCAGAGCCTGGTAGGCTACAGTCCATTGGACTGCAAAGAGTTGGACGGGATCGAGCAGCTTCACTGACTGTATTGACAGCAAATTGTTTACCACTAGCGCTAAGAGTCGGACAGGACTGAGTGACTTGACTTTCACTTTTCACTTTCATGCATTGGAGAAGCAATGGCAAACCCACTCCAGTGTTCTTGCCTAGAGAATCCCAGGGATGGGGGAGCCTGGTGGGCTGTTGTCTATGGGTCACACAGAGTCGGACATGACTAAAGTGACCTAGCAGCAGCAGCAGCACCACCACCACCACCTAGGAAGCCCAAGTTTGGAGTATAAATCTGGGGAAAATATTTTATTTACCTTTTGGTGTGGGGTAGAAAGCTACCTTATTACAAATTTTTTACTTTTCAAAATAATCTATACTGAGGATTTTGTGATCTGTATTTTATTTTCATTGGTTTTTATATTTAAAAGATTAAAAATAATCATATTCTTATATTATTAACTTAAAGTTTGATTTGATCTTTGTTTATATGGCAAAATTGTAGTTAACTAAATTGTTTAGAATTCTACCAACTTCCACAGTTTGATGTATTATGTTATCGTAGTCATGATATTTAGATACATACAGTGCTGTTTAAATGAGTTTTGCTCTTAAGTCATTTGGCTTTGCTATTTACTTCCTTGTAGTTTTAATCTAAGAAAATTTAGATCTGAATTTAAAATGATCACATTTAAAGCTTTATCTTTGTGTAGTTTGAATATATATAAGCGATTACGATTGGCATCGTTTGGCTCAGTGGATATTTAAGGCTTTAGAAGTCATTATTTCTGGACTTGGTAAGTGAGTTTATGAGATTCACTTCTCTAGAANTCGTCTCCTTACCCTTTCCCAGGTAATTTAAATTTGTCATTTTTTTTTCATAGATTTGAACAATTTTTAGGTTATACTAAGTTTGGAGTTTTTTACTCAGATACCCAGTCATATCCAACTCTTTATAACCCTGTGGACTGTAGCCCACCAGTCTCCTTTCTCCATGGAATTTCTCAGGCAAGAATACTGGAGTGGGTTGCCATATCCCAGAGACTGAATCTGCATTTCTTAGTCTCCTGTATTGAGCTTTCCTGGTAGCTCAGATGGCAAAGCATCTGCCTGCAATGCGGGAGACCTGGGTTTGATCCTCAGATCAGGAAGATCCCCCAGAGAAGGAAATGGCAACCCACTCCAGTACTCTTGCCTGGAAAATTCCATGGATGGCAGAGCCTGGTAGGCTACAGTCCATTGGACTGCAAAGAGTTGGACGGGATCGAGCAGCTTCACTGACTGTATTGACAGCAAATTGTTTACCACTAGCGCTAAGAGTCGGACAGGACTGAGTGACTTGACTTTCACTTTTCACTTTCATGCATTGGAGAAGCAATGGCAAACCCACTCCAGTGTTCTTGCCTAGAGAATCCCAGGGATGGGGGAGCCTGGTGGGCTGTTGTCTATGGGTCACACAGAGTCGGACATGACTAAAGTGACCTAGCAGCAGCAGCAGCACCACCACCACCACCTAGGAAGCCCAAGTTTGGAGTATAAATCTGGGGAAAATATTTTATTTACCTTTTTGGTGTGGGGTAGAAAGCTACCTTATTACAAATTTTTTACTTTTCAAAATAATCTATACTGAGGATTTTGTGATCTGTATTTTATTTTCATTGGTTTTTATATTTAAAAGATTAAAAATAATCATATTCTTATATTATTAACTTAAAGTTTGATTTGATCTTTGTTTATATGGCAAAATTGTAGTTAACTAAATTGTTTAGAATTCTACCAACTTCCACAGTTTGATGTATTATGTTATCGTAGTCATGATATTTAGATACATACAGTGCTGTTTAAATGAGTTTTGCTCTTAAGTCATTTGGCTTTGCTATTTACTTCCTTGTAGTTTTAATCTAAGAAAATTTAGATCTGAATTTAAAATGATCACATTTAAAGCTTTATCTTTGTGTAGTTTGAATATATATAAGCGATTACGATTGGCATCGTTTGGCTCAGTGGATATTTAAGGCTTTAGAAGTCATTATTTCTGGACTTGGTAAGTGAGTTTATGAGATTCACTTCTCTAGAAATTACAGTGGACAAAGGACCATTTGGTATTGTTTCCTGGCTACTTATCTGATTATACTGTGCGTGCTAAGACACTCTCTTCTTTTTGTTATTGATTGTCTTAACAGTAGGTCAAGTAATAAAAAAGATTAAATAAGGAAATATATATATATATTTTAAAAATATAAATAAAGAAAAAAAAGCAGTCTAAAAAATAATTTCAGTAATCAACTGAGACTAGGAGAGTGAGTGTACAGTCGTTTTTTCCTAACTGGGTGCATTTTTAAGGTAGTATGTCAGGGGCAAAAGCAAAGCTTCCTGGTGCTGATTGGAGGGGCTGGCATATCCCTAAGGCCATATATCAGATTTGGTTGGAGGTCTTAGAAGAGTAACAAGTTGGAAATTTTGGTTAGACTGTCAGAGAGGCAAGTTTTAAAAGCACAAGGTCGTTTAAAAATGAGATTTAGAAATTAAATCACTTTGAACAGAAGGACTTTGGTATCCAGAGAAGGTATATTATTTGAGGTAACAGATGAAAATATGAAGTGAAATAAATCTAGAGGAGGTATGAATTCTATAAAAAAAGAAAGTCCCTATGGGGAAAGCTTAGTGTCACATCGTGGTTAGGGTCCGTGACTTAAGGAAGCAAGCTTTACTTTTCTCTGAAGGTCAGAGATTAAAATCAAGGATAAAACATTACAAACTGCTTGCAAGTACAATTCATATTTGATCTTCATGTTAATCATGACTAATGCAGAACAAACACTGTTATCCTCATGTTGGATTAGGAAATGCAGACATTGATCATCTTTCCTGCCAGCCCTATACATAGTGGAAAAGAATCTTAAGGACCAGGAAGTTGGGGGTCAGGGGGCAGGGAATCTAAATTAAAGATGATGACAGAGACCAGCTCTAACTGAGAAGGCAGGAGAAAGGGCTTGCCCTCCTGCTTCCTCTCATAGCAGGCTCTACACAGGTCTGCACCATCCCAAGAGCTGCATCCATGCTGGGGGACTCACCAACCATGCTCCGTATTTTGTCTTCTCTTCTTGGCCCTTAACATAGTACTATTCAGGTGGCTCACAAATTTTTATAAATATGCACTATTTTTACCAAGTCTAAGCTCCTGCTGCTTGCCACATAATAGGCCAGTAAATCGAGAGAGGAGTTATTGGGACAAGAAATAGTGAATTTATTCAGAAAGTCAGCAGACTGAGGAGACAGTGGACTAATGTCCCAAAGAACTCTCTTCCCTGGCTGTGGATGCTAGTTGTTGCTTTTGTTTTGTATTGTTTTTAATAGAGCAAAGAGGTGGGAGGTGAGGAAGCAAAGCAAAAACAAGGTGGTAAGCGGTGGCAAATGTTTCCTGGTTCCTGCTGACTTAGAGGGGAAGTGTTAATTTCTTCTTTTCTGCAGCCATTCACAGGTGGGCCTGCTCAGAATGTTTACTATGAACTAAACAAAGATATTTAGGTTAATGCTCATTGCATGGGAGGTAGGGTTCCTAGAGGTAGCCCATTAGGTATGCTTTAAGCTGTAGACAACCTGCCTTTAGTGATTAACTTATAGTGAAAACAACAGAGCACAAAGGTTAAAATAAAAGAAACAGACCCAACATGGAATCAGATTTGTTTTTCCTTATTATGCAGTCTGCATAGGAGACCTGAGAAGTAAGAAGAGTATGAAATAGAAAATATGGGTCCTGAGCTCCAAGAGCTCATAAGGAAAACTAGAGGAGACCCTCATCTAGGAGGGAGCTTCCATGTGGAATGTTATGTGCTGGGAATAGGAGGAGGGCAGTTAGACAAACCAGCACTTGGGAAGTTTCATGATTGTAGACATGTAGCACGTGTGGGTGTTCACTGTGGGTGCAGAGCGCTGATCTGTTTTCCTGATGGAAGGGCTAGGAGCCTGGGTGAGAAATGAAGGCTGACATCACTAAGGAGAACCTCCAGCTGCACAGATGAGGCCATGAAGGTGTCACAGGACACGAGACAAGTTGGTGTGACAGCATTAAAGGTACAGTCCTCAGAAGACAGGATGTGCACGCGCTCAGGAGTTCATGTGTGCTGTGTGACTGCACATGCTTGTGGTGGAACAGACCTATATGCTCCTTTGCATCACCATCAAGGGAGTTGGTGCAGAGCTGGCTTTTGGGCACTAACGAGAATGGATCTGAGAGTTGAGGGTCCTTAAGTGGACAAGTGAGTGGACAGCAGGTTCAAGCACATTGTGAGGATGGAGGGTGAGATTTCCTCGAGTTGTTTGCTGATACGATTATGTGTAAAGATGTACAAAATTTCTGCAGATAGTGATTGCAGCCATGAAATTAAAAGACGCTTACTCCTTGGAAGGAAAGTTACAACCAACCTAGATAGCATATTGAAAAGCAGAGATATTACTTTGTCAATAAAGGTCAGTCTAGTCAGGGCTATGGTTTTCCAGTGGTCATGTATGGATGTGACAGTTGGACTGTGAAGAAAGCTGAGCACTGAAGAATTAATGCTTTTGAACTGTGGTGTTGGAGAAGACTCTTGAGAGTTCCTTGGATTGCAAGGAGATCCACCCAGTCCATTCTAAAAGAGATCAGTCCTGGGTGTTCATTGGAAGGACTGATGCTGAAGCTGAAATTCCAGTACTTTGGCCACCTCATGCAAAGAGTTGACTCATTGGAAAAGACTCTAATGCTGGTAAAGATTGGGGGCAGGAGGAGAAGGGGACGACAGAGGATGAGATGGTTGGATGGCATCACCAACTCGATGGACAGGAGTTTCATGAGTTTGAGTGAACTCCAAGATTTGGTGACGGACAGGGAGGCCTGGCATGCTGTGATTCATGGGGTCTCAAAGAGTAGGACATGACTGAGTGACTGAACTGAACTGAAANTTGCTATTTACTTCCTTGTAGTTTTAATCTAAGAAAATTTAGATCTGAATTTAAAATGATCACATTTAAAGCTTTATCTTTGTGTAGTTTGAATATATATAAGCGATTACGATTGGCATCGTTTGGCTCAGTGGATATTTAAGGCTTTAGAAGTCATTATTTCTGGACTTGGTAAGTGAGTTTATGAGATTCACTTCTCTAGAAATTACAGTGGACAAAGGACCATTTGGTATTGTTTCCTGGCTACTTATCTGATTATACTGTGCGTGCTAAGACACTCTCTTCTTTTTGTTATTGATTGTCTTAACAGTAGGTCAAGTAATAAAAAAGATTAAATAAGGAGATATATATATATATTTTAAAAATATAAATAAAGAAAAAAAAGCAGTCTAAAAAATAATTTCAGTAATCAACTGAGACTAGGAGAGTGAGTGTACAGTCGTTTTTTCCTAACTGGGTGCATTTTTAAGGTAGTATGTCAGGGGCAAAAGCAAAGCTTCCTGGTGCTGATTGGAGGGGCTGGCATATCCCTAAGGCCATATATCAGATTTGGTTGGAGGTCTTAGAAGAGTAACAAGTTGGAAATTTTGGTTAGACTGTCAGAGAGGCAAGTTTTAAAAGCACAAGGTCGTTTAAAAATGAGATTTAGAAATTAAATCACTTTGAACAGAAGGACTTTGGTATCCAGAGAAGGTATATTATTTGAGGTAACAGATGAAAATATGAAGTGAAATAAATCTAGAGGAGGTATGAATTCTATAAAAAAAGAAAGTCCCTATGGGGAAAGCTTAGTGTCACATCGTGGTTAGGGTCCGTGACTTAAGGAAGCAAGCTTTACTTTTCTCTGAAGGTCAGAGATTAAAACCAAGGATAAAACATTACAAACTGCTTGCAAGTACAATTCATATTTGATCTTCATGTTAATCATGACTAATGCAGAACAAACACTGTTATCCTCATGTTGGATTAGGAAATGCAGACATTGATCATCTTTCCTGCCAGCCCTATACATAGTGGAAAAGAATCTTAAGGACCAGGAAGTTGGGGGTCAGGGGGCAGGGAATCTAAATTAAAGATGATGACAGAGACCAGCTCTAACTGAGAAGGCAGGAGAAAGGGCTTGCCCTCCTGCTTCCTCTCATAGCAGGCTCTACACAGGTCTGCACCATCCCAAGAGCTGCATCCATGCTGGGGGACTCACCAACCATGCTCCGTATTTTGTCTTCTCTTCTTGGCCCTTAACATAGTACTATTCAGGTGGCTCACAAATTTTTATAAATATGCACTATTTTTACCAAGTCTAAGCTCCTGCTGCTTGCCACATAATAGGCCAGTAAATCGAGAGAGGAGTTATTGGGACAAGAAATAGTGAATTTATTCAGAAAGTCAGCAGACTGAGGAGACAGTGGACTAATGTCCCAAAGAACTCTCTTCCCTGGCTGTGGATGCTAGTTGTTGCTTTTGTTTTGTATTGTTTTTAATAGAGCAAAGAGGTGGGAGGTGAGGAAGCAAAGCAAAAACAAGGTGGTAAGCGGTGGCAAATGTTTCCTGGTTCCTGCTGACTTAGAGGGGAAGTGTTAATTTCTTCTTTTCTGCAGCCATTCACAGGTGGGCCTGCTCAGAATGTTTACTATGAACTAAACAAAGATATTTAGGTTAATGCTCATTGCATGGGAGGTAGGGTTCCTAGAGGTAGCCCATTAGGTATGCTTTAAGCTGTAGACAACCTGCCTTTAGTGATTAACTTATAGTGAAAACAACAGAGCACAAAGGTTAAAATAAAAGAAACAGACCCAACATGGAATCAGATTTGTTTTTCCTTATTATGCAGTCTGCATAGGAGACCTGAGAAGTAAGAAGAGTATGAAATAGAAAATATGGGTCCTGAGCTCCAAGAGCTCATAAGGAAAACTAGAGGAGACCCTCATCTAGGAGGGAGCTTCCATGTGGAATGTTATGTGCTGGGAATAGGAGGAGGGCAGTTAGACAAACCAGCACTTGGGAAGTTTCATGATTGTAGACATGTAGCACGTGTGGGTGTTCACTGTGGGTGCAGAGCGCTGATCTGTTTTCCTGATGGAAGGGCTAGGGGCCTGGGTGAGAAATGAAGGCTGACATCACTAACGAGAACCTCCAGTTGCACAGATGAGACCATGAAGGTGTCACAGGACACGAGACAAGTTGGTGTGACAGCATCAAAGGTACAGTCCTCAGAAGACAGGATGTGCACGCGCTCAGGAGTTCATGTGTGCCGTGTGACTGCACATGCTTGTGGTGGAACAGACCTATATGCTCCTTTGCATCACCAACAAGGGAGTTGGTGCAGAGCTGGCTTTTGGGCACTAACGAGAATGGATCTGAGAGTTGAGGGTCCTTAAGTGGACAAGTGAGTGGACAGCAGGTTCAAGCACATTGTGAGGATGGAGGGTGAGATTTCCTCGAGTTGTTTGCTGATACGATTATGTGTAAAGATGTACAAAATTTCTGCAGATAGTGATTGCAGCCATGAAATTAAAAGACGCTTACTCCTTGGAAGGAAAGTTATAACCAACCTAGATAGCATATTGAAAAGCAGAGATATTACTTTGCCAATAAAGGTCAGTCTAGTCAGGGCTATGGTTTTCCAGTGGTCATGTATGGATGTGACAGTTGGACTGTGAAGAAAGCTGAGCACTGAAGAATTAATGCTTTTGAACTGTGGTGTTGGAGAAGACTCTTGAGAGTCCCTTGGACTGCAAGGAGATCCAACCAGTCCATTCTAAAAGAGATCAGTCCTGGGTGTTCATTGGAAGGACTGATGCTGAAGCTGAAATTCCAGTACTTTGGCCACCTCATGCAAAGAGTTGACTCATTGGAAAAGACTCTAATGCTGGTAAAGATTGGGGGCAGGAGGAGAAGGGGACGACAGAGGATGAGATGGTTGGATGGCATCACCAACTCGATGGACAGGAGTTTCATGAGTTTGAGTGAACTCCAAGATTTGGTGACGGACAGGGAGGCCTGGCATGCTGTGATTCATGGGGTCTCAAAGAGTAGGACACGACTGAGCGACTGAACTGAACTGAAAGATGTACAAACACACAGTTACAAAGGGGAAGTTAAGGGTAAGTTAGGAGTTTGGGATTAACATATACACACTATTATATATAAAAGAGATAAATAATGAGGTCCTACTGATTAGAACAGGGAACTATATTCAATATCTTATAATAACCTGTAACGGAAAAGAATCTGAAAAAGAATAGATACATAGATATATATATATATAACTGAATACCCTGGATCTAGAAGATCAGGAAATGGCAACCCAGTCCAGTATTCTTGCCTGGAGAATCCCATGTGCAGAGGAGCCAGCCAGGCTACAGTCCATGGGGTCGCAAAGAGAGACTGAGCGACCTAGCACGCATGCACATAACTGAATCACGTTGCTATACACTGAAACTAGCAGGACCCTGGAAATCAACTATATTTCAATAAAATGAAATGAATTTAAAAATAATAAATAGATGCACATTATAAAAAAAAAAAAAAAAAACCTGTGAAGAAAGGTGCAAGACAAATAAGACAGCAAATGTCCTGCCTTTGATGGGTTTCCCTGAGATGCGCCCTGGGGAGGGGGTGTGGGCCAGTGTGTGGCAGCTTGGGCCCCAGCAAATAGGAAGGGTGTGTGTATTTTTTGACCTTGGAGAGAAGGATGAGAAACCTTAGAGTTACTGATTGAAGTGGGGGATTCTAGGAATGAGCTCATGTTTGATGCGATGGTCTGTCTCAGACTCTCTTTGAGAATTAAATGGTGAGGTCCCCTGCCCTCGCCTGCCCAGGATGCACAGACCTGAAAGAAGAAGGAAACGCCAGCAGGGAGCCCGGTGGGAGGTGGCCATTTGAAGATGAAAAAGGAGGGTTGGAGTCTGAAGGGAACACAGAGCAGCCCAGAGAAAGCTGAGCACTCGGGAATAGAAGGAAGGAGGCAAAACCCACAAGAGCAAGGGGAGATTTAAAATCTTATGATAGAAGAGAGGAGAGCAGGGGCTGAGCGCTTTGCTTGTCTGGAAGTGGGAAGGTTGCAGCCACAGGGGAAATGTTTTTTTCTGAAGAATTAACTGAGGGCATTTGCTTTGGAACATTGCCTCTTAAGACGTTCTGTTTTCTGATAAATGGTGTTTTGTTGTTTGTGTCAAACTTCTGCTGTAGACATGGTCCCTTTGTTTAAATTTCCACTAAGATAAAATGCTTTTCGTATATGAGCACATTCAAGGAAGGTAATTCTCAGGTAGGGTAAAAACCCCTCTACCTTTTCCCAGGCCCTGTTAGAAAGAGATTTTACAAAACAGTGATCGATGTGTCTTCCAAGTCTAGGGTCCTGGTTGATGGGCATGCTGGCTAACTCAGCTCTGGACAATCTCTTCAGGTCAAATTAAGGGTAGGGGATGGAGTACTCCTGCTGAGGAGACAGCTGTATATAACTTTTATTTAAATGCCACCATGAAAAAATTGCCCTGCTATAATTTAAAGCATTTGGTTAAGGGGAGAGTTACTTTATAATTAAATAACGCTACTTCCTTCCTATCTACCCCATGGGTATGAGAGTTAAGAACTAAAACAATTTAATAGGATAATATTTCAAGAGCATACAGAGCACTTGCAATCCAGGGGGAACAGTGGGCACAGAGGCAGCACCAAAAGCTGGGCTTGTGGAAGCAGGCGAATGCTCAGGTATGGACACAGAGCAGGAACTCAGTGCATCCAGCTCATTGTTTAGGAAATCTGTTTACTGGAGTGATGGTGGGTTGCATATTTACAAAACAGAAATAGACTCAGAGACATGGAAAGCAAACTTATGGTTCCTAAAAGGAAAAGGTGGGAGGGATAAATTAGGGGTTTGGGATTAATATATACACACTGCTATATATAAAATAGATAATCAACAAGGATCTGCTATATAGCATGGGAATGCCACTCAATATCTTGTAATAACCTAACAGCAAATCATCTACAAAATAATATGTGTGTGTATATATATATATAGTTCAGTCTATAGATTCATTATTTTTCACACACACATATATATATATATATAATTTGGCTCAGATGGTAAAAAAATCTGCCTGCAGTGCAGGAGACCCAGATTTGATACTTGGGTTGGGAAGATCCCTTAGAGAAGGAAATGGCAACCTTCTGCAGTATTCTTGCCTGGAGAACCCTATGGACAGAGGAAGAGGAACCTTGTGGGCTACAGTCTTTGAGCTTGCAAAGAGTTGGACACAACCGAGAGACTAAAACACACACACACACACACACGCACACGTATAAAGTGAAGTGAAAGCTGCTCAGTGGTGTCCGACTCTTTGCGACCCCATGGACTGTACAGTCCGTGGAATTCTCCAGGCCAGAANCAGCGCCTTTGGAAAGCCCCAGGGCACAGTGGCCAGGGTCCACATTGGCCAAGTGATAATGCCCGACTGCACCAGGCTGCAGAACGAAGAGCATGTGATCCAAGCCCTCCGCCAGGTAGAGTTCAAGTTCCTGGGGTGCCAGAAGATCCACATCTTCTGAGGATTTACTCAGTTTAATGCGGATGAATTTGAAAACATGGTGGCAGAAAAGCTGCTCATCCTGGTTGGCTGTGGGGTCAGATACATCCCTAATCGTGGTCCCCTGGACAGATGGCGGGCCCTGAACGCAGGAGAGCATCAGCACTGTCCCCTCTTTAATCATGCTCACCAATAAATGCTGTTTCCTGTCAAAAAAAATGTGTATGTGTGTAGAAGAATGAGTAAAAATTTACCAAACAGACAAGACAGACATTCCAAAAAGGCTTTCTTTATTGTCATATTTGCTTTATTGTGGTGATCAAGAACTGAGCCTGCACTGAATCTCTAAAGTATGCCTGTATTTCAGTTCATTTCTTAGTGACTGTATGTAAATCTCCTTTAGATTAGAGAAGATAAAGAAGAAAGATGTGTATTCATTGTTAAAACTTAAAAAGCATTTATTCAAATAAAATATGTACAAAGCACAAATGTCAATTTTTTGTTCCTATTCTGATTGCAAGCCTTTGTTTATAAAACACATTCACTTGATATATGGCATAATTAAACTTATAAAAGACATTTCAATCTACATTAAGTACACTAACATGGAGGTTCATAATATATTTGAAATATATTGATATGAATTTTGATCTAATATAATCTCAGTTTATTGTTCTTGAAAGTATTAAATATTCAAAATTAAGTTCTAAATTTTATGAAAAGAAATATCACATAACAATATTGTTTTCTTGCCGTGTTTAGGAAATGAAGTTCTGATAACAATGTTTGAAATAGATTTTATTAAAGAAATTTAAAAGTATAGCTATCCATCAGGTAAGAAGTAATTTCTAAACTCTATGTATTCTGTCTGGTTGGGGGAAGCTGAGAATTCACCCTTGAGAAAATGCCTTAAATTTTTAATGACTTCCTATTGAAATTAACTGAAGCTCATTCATTAAAAATATGGCATGGCATTTCTTTGTGCATTCAGTATTTTGAATTACTTTGGCTGTCTTTATTGTGAACAGACAACTACTGTCTTTATCATCCTAATAGAATGAGAAAAAGAAATCTGCATATTTTGTTTTCTGCTGTTTTATACACAAACCTCAGTAATTGGATTCTGAGACTTCATTCTCGTTTTTATCCCAGGGCTCTTATTGATTCTTTGGCTAGTAAGACAGGCACTCTGGAAGGAATACATTAGGAGAACAGCAACACTCACTGTCTGCTAAGTGGTTGCCACAATCACTGATACTGTTACCTTGGTGTTGCATGTCTCTGTCCAGGTTCTAAGGTTGGGAGTGGGTAGACCCTCCTCTAATCACTCTTTGCCTTTCTGCCTCTCATTAGCATCTGCAATCTAGAATGTGTGCTGGGGGAAAAAAAAAAAAAAAAAACCTAAAATTTTGATAGAACAATTGGCAAACTTTATATGTATATATTTTTTACTTGATTCATTACTGCTAATACCGCACCTAAAAGCAATCTAGATGGAAAAAGCAATTTTTTCTCTGTGAGAGAANGAAAAAAAAAACAACAACCTAAAATTTTGATAGAACAATTGGCAAACTTTATATGTATATATTTTTTACTTGATTCATAACTGCTAATACCGCACCTAAAAGCAATCTAGATGGAAAAAGCAATTTTTTCTCTGTGAGAGAACCTGTTACTCAGATGGCCTGTTGGTAATTAACAAGGAAGACTCATGTTTTGCTCTTCCTGTTACTCAGACTTGCCCTCCTTGTTTTTCAAAAAGAATTTTGTTTTGGTCATTCTTCACCTTAGTTTCTCAGAATTAGGGAGCATGTTTTTGAAGATTATTCTAATGAAAATTCAGAAGACATTGGTTTATTTCTATGATGTTGAACACATCAAGTTTATGTAAATAGCTCAGAATTTTTAAAAATATGCAAAGAAATTTCTCCTCTGTAAAATAAAAAAATAAGTTCAAGTTTGCAAAATGCGATAGTAACTTTGTCTAGACTATAATTCAGATAGTTTAAATTAAGGTTGACGATGTTGAAAGAAACATGTATAATATAAAAGTATTAATTTTATCATAAGAGTAAGTGCGGCAATGAAGTTGATAGGCTGAATTCTAAGAATCAAGTCACATAGACTGCCAAACAGCTTTTTTAAAAAGGCCCCCAAAGGGAGCAGCTACTAATTCATTTCTGGTTGGTGAATATACGATATATATGAATATAATATGAGTATTTAATTAAAATTGTTTTGAATTATAAATAATCCTATCTTTATAAAATTTTAGAACATCTTTAGAAAAGGAGTAAAATTTATTCACACCATTTTGAAACTATAATGTAACATTACTCTTTGGGTCTCATTTTATTATAACTAGAAAAGTACTTACCAAATATCACCAACCTGTTGCTAGTAAGAGAAAACTGAGTTCAGAGAAGTTGAGATGAGATGTGAGCCTACTGCTGGAGCCAGCATGCTGTGATCCCTGGGGACGGGTGTGGGGTGTGGGCCTCTCGGGAAGCTGTGTCTTTCCTGGAGGCAGAGATGCCCAGCTTCATATCCTTGACNCTTACTAAATATCACCAACCTGTTGCTAGTAACAGAAAACTGAGTTCAGAGAAGTTGAGATGAGATATGAGCCTACTGCTGGAGCCTGCATGCTGTGATCCCTGGGGACGGGTGTGGGGTGGGGGCCTCACGGGAAGCTGTGTCTTTCTTGGAGGCAGAGACGCCCAGCTTCATATCCTTGACTCATTGCTTTTACACTGGGGACTTCATTCAGCAAACATTTTTGGACGACTTCCTTATAAGGCACTGAAANTGGAGCCAGCATGCTGTGATCCCTGGGGACGGGTGTGGGGTGTGGGCCTCTCGGGAAGCTGTGTCTTTCCTGGAGGCAGAGATGCCCAGCTTCATATCCTTGACTCATTGCTTTTACACTGGGGACTTCATTCAGCAAACATTTTTGGACGACTTCCTTATAAGGCACTGAAAAGCTAATTGCCCCTGTTGGAGGTCAGCTTATTATTGCTATGCATTTAGAGAAGTGATCCTTGTGGTGTGGCTGGAACAGCACATTTCTTTCTCTTAGTCTCTTAGTCCACGGATGCCAAGTGAAAGCTCTTTTACATTGATCAAGTGAAGAACACGGCCATGAGCAGATTGTAATGAATTATCTTAAATATTTAACTTATACTTTTGCTTTGTAAACTTTTACTTTAATTATTGAACTGTTTCAGTTTCCACATGTCAGATTTTGGTGACTTCAAAAACAGAATAAGCAGAGTGTGGGAAATATTTTTCCTTAAGAAATTGAAAAGTGAGCAGTCATAAAAACCATATAACCAAGGTCTGTGTATGATTTGATTGAATTCACCATTTATTGAACATCTATAACATGCTAAGACCATGCTGAGTATTGATGGATATATAAGACATGTGACTATCCTCATATGTAGATTACATTCTAAACATTTATTTAAATCATTGGAATTGATGATTTAAATAANGTCAGATTTTGGTGACTTCAAAAACAGAATAAGCAGAGTGTGGGAAATGTTTTTCCTTAAGAGACTGAAAAGTGAGCAGTCATAAGAACCATATAACCAAGGTCTGTGTATGATTTGATTGAATTCACCATTTATTGAACATCTATAACATGCTAAGACTATGCTGAGTATTGATGGATATATAAGACATGTGACTATGCTCATATGTAGATTACATTCTAAACATTTATTTAAATCATTGGAATTGATGATTTAAATAAATGATTCATTTTAAAAGATTTAACCAAAGAATTTATGCTTTTGAACTGTGGTGTTGGAGAAGACTCTTGAGAGTTCCTTGGACTGCAAGGAGATCTAACCAGTCCATTCTGAAGGAGATCAACCCTGGGATTTCTTTGGAAGGAATGATGCTAAAGCTGAAACTTCAGTACTTTGGCCACCTCATGCAAAGAGTTGACCCATTGGAAAAGACTCTGATGCTGGGAGGGATTGGGGGCAGGAGGAGAAGGAGACAACCGAGGATGAGATGGTTGGATGGCATCACGGACGCGATGAACGTGAGTCTGAGTAAACTCCGAGAGATAGTGATGAACAGGGAGGCCTGGTGTGCTACGATTCATGGGGTCGCAAAGAGTTGGACACGACTGAGCGACTGAACTGAACTGAACAGAACTGAACTAAAAAATGCTCCGTATAAAGGTCCATATAATCAAAACTATGGTTTTTCCAGTGGTCATGTGTGGATGTGAGAGTTGGACCATAAAGAAGGCTGACTGCTGAAGAATTGATACTTTTGAACTGTGGTGTTGGAGAAGACTCCTGAGAATCCCTTGGACTACAAGGATATCCAACCAGTCCATCCTAAAGGAAATCAACCCTGAATATGCCTTGGAAGGACAATGCTGAAGCTGAAGCTCCAATACTTTGGCCACCTGTTGCAAAGAGCCAACTCATTGGAAAAGATCCTGATGCTGGGGAAGATAGGAGGCAGGAGGAGAAAGGGATGACAGAGGATGAGATGGTTGGATGGCATCACTGATTCAACGGACATGAGTTTGAGCAAGCTTCGGGAGATGGTGAAGGACAGGGAACCCTGGCGTACTGCAGCCCATGCGGTTGCAAAGAGTCAGACAACTGAGTGACTGAACAGCAACTCAAAAAATAAAGAGATCTGTCATACATTTAAAGAGATTTAAATACAGCAGCTATTGTATTTTAATGCCTCATGTGATGATAGCCATGTGCATCCATTCATCCAGAAAGTACTGAGTGCCTACACTGAGGCTGAGTTATGAGAACACACCAGTGAATGAAGCAAAGTACAGGGACCTTGCATTCTAAAAAGGAGAGACAGATAAGGAGCAAGTAAACAGCTTATTCATATCATGTAGTTTCCAGTGCCATGAAGAGAACTTTAATAGCTAAAGGAGATGGAGATGGTACGCTCTTGGTGTGCTTGGCTAGATAACATATGTAGGGAAGGGGTCTCCAAGCCTCTCAGCATCTGACTGGCAGGCAAGGGGAAGGTTGAAGCACAGAAAAAAGTAAATGGAACTTGAAAGAGAAGAGGTTGTTTCGCAGACACTGTGGATCAGATTGCCTGGGATCCTGAGTGCTTGGGAATGGAGTGTGGCCCTTCCGAGGGCCTGGAAAGGCTCTTCAGAGCTCTGCTTAGGCTTGCTTCTATTTAAAAGTGAAGGGTTCCTGTGAGGAGAGCTCTACCAAGAAATGGAAAATGTTCCACTTCGCTTTGTGGGAGAAATTAGAGTTGTGAAAGCCCACTGAGGTGGATCAGTTAGAAGGGTGTAGTGACTCCCCAGAGAAGGAAATGGCAACCCACTCCAGTGTTCTTGCCTGGAGAATCCCAGGGACAGGGGAGTCTGGTGGGCTGCCATCTATGGGATCACACAGAGTCAGACACGACTGAAATGACTTAGCAGCAGCAGCAGCAGTGACTCCCCAGCAGTTGAGTAGTAAGGCCATCACAGAGAGAGCTGAAACAGAGTCTCGCAGCTGGATGTGTGCACAAGGACACCGGAAGTGCTTCTGAGGTTTTGAACCTGAACACAGGAAGGGGTTGTGAAACCATCAAGGGACTTTTGGAAAGTGGACACTGGAGCAGGTTTCTGGAAATGTGACAGATAATTTTCAATGCAGACTATTGAGGTAATGATATGGGTCTTAACTTGAGGTACCCAGGAATCCCATGCAATTATGGGCTGGATTTTGTGAGAAAGTGTGGAATTCAGGATGCAAATTTGGAATTGAAGATGGTCAGCATAAAAAGAAATAACTGGGACATGTGATTTACAAAAAAAAGAACACAAGTGCCAGTAATGAACTACCATACAAGTAATCAATTCTGAGAGAAGCTATTCTGTCAGTTACTCTAATGAGAAAAGTCAAGACATTTAAAATATTAGAATAATGGCAACCCACTCCAGTATTCTTGCCTAGAGAATCCTGGGGACAGAGGAGCCTGGGGGCTGCTGTCCATAGGGTCGCACAGAGTCAGACACGACTGAAGCGACTTAGCATGCATGCATGCATTGGAGAAGGAAATGGCAACCCACTCCAGTATTCTTGCCTGGAGAATCCCAGGGATGGAGGAGCCTGATGGGCTGCCGTCTATGGGGTCACACAGAGTTGGACATGACTGAAGCAACTTAGCAGCAGCAGCAGCAGCAAGGCAGCCTAGGATAGTGTAGGCAAAGATAGCCCTACGCTGCTGCTGCTGCTGCTGCTAAGTCTCTCCAGTCGTGTCCGACTCTGTGCGACCCCATAGATGGCAGCCCACCAGGCTCCCCTGTCCCTGGGATTCTCCAGGCAAGAATACTGGAGTGGGTTGCCATTTCCTTCTCCAGTGCATGAAAGTGAAAGTTGAAAGTGAAGTCACTCAGTCGTGTCCGACTCTTAGCGACCCCATGGACTGCAGCCNAGTCCATTCTGAAGGAGATCAACCCTGGGATTTCTTTGGAAGGAATGATGCTAAAGCTGAAATTTCAGTACTTTGGCCACCTCATGCAAAGAGTTGACCCATTGGAAAAGACTCTGATGCTGGGAGGGATTGGGGGCAGGAGGAGAAGGAGACGACCGAGGATGAGATGGTTGGATGGCATCACGGACGCGATGAACGTGAGTCTGAGTGAACTCCGAGAGATAGTGATGAACAGGGAGGCCTGGTGTGCTACGATTCATGGGGTCGCAAAGAGTTGGACACGACTGAGCGACTGAACTGAACTGAACAGAACTGAACTAAAAAATGCTCCGTATAAAGGTCCATATAATCAAAACTATGGTTTTTCCAGTGGTCATGTGTGGATGTGAGAGTTGGACCATAAAGAAGGCTGACTGCTGAAGAATTGATACTTTTGAACTGTGGTGTTGGAGAAGACTCCTGAGAATCCCTTGGACTACAAGGATATCCAACCAGTCCATCCTAAAGGAAATCAACCCTGAATATGCCTTGGAAGGACAATGCTGAAGCTGAAGCTCCAATACTTTGGCCACCTGTTGCAAAGAGCCAACTCATTGGAAAAGATCCTGATGCTGGGGAAGATAGGAGGCAGGAGGAGAAAGGGATGACAGAGGATGAGATGGTTGGATGGCATCACTGATTCAACGGACATGAGTTTGAGCAAGCTTCGGGAGATGGTGAAGGACAGGGAACCCTGGCGTACTGCAGCCCATGCGGTTGCAAAGAGTCAGACAACTGAGTGACTGAACAGCAACTCAAAAAATAAAGAGATCTGTCATACATTTAAAGAGATTTAAATACAGCAGCTATTGTATTTTAATGCCTCATGTGATGATAGCCATGTGCATCCATTCATCCAGAAAGTACTGAGTGCCTACACTGAGGCTGAGTTATGAGAACACACCAGTGAATGAAGCAAAGTACAGGGACCTTGCATTCTAAAAAGGAGAGACAGATAAGGAGCAAGTAAACAGCTTATTCATATCATGTAGTTTCCAGTGCCATGAAGAGAACTTTAATAGCTAAAGGAGATGGAGATGGTACGCTCTTGGTGTGCTTGGCTAGATAACATATGTAGGGAAGGGGTCTCCAAGCCTCTCAGCATCTGACTGGCAGGCAAGGGGAAGGTTGAAGCACAGAAAAAAGTAAATGGAACTTGAAAGAGAAGAGGTTGTTTCGCAGACACTGTGGATCAGATTGCCTGGGATCCTGAGTGCTTGGGAATGGAGTGTGGCCCTTCTGAGGGCCTGGAAAGGCTCTTCAGAGCTCTGCTTAGGCTTGCTTCTATTTAAAAGTGAAGGGTTCCTGTGAGGAGAGCTCTACCAAGAAATGGAAAATGTTCCACTTCGCTTTGTGGGAGAAATTAGAGTTGTGAAAGCCCACTGAGGTGGATCAGTTAGAAGGGTGTAGTGACTCCCCAGAGAAGGAAATGGCAACCCACTCCAGTGTTCTTGCCTGGAGAATCCCAGGGACAGGGGAGTCTGGTGGGCTGCCATCTATGGGATCACACAGAGTCAGACACGACTGAAATGACTTAGCAGCAGCAGCAGCAGTGACTCCCCAGCAGTTGAGTAGTAAGGCCATCACAGAGAGAGCTGAAACAGAGTCTCGCAGCTGGATGTGTGCACAAGGACACCGGAAGTGCTTCTGAGGTTTTGAACCTGAACACAGGAAGGGGTTGTGAAACCATCAAGGGACTTTTGGAAAGTGGACACTGGAGCAGGTTTCTGGAAATGTGACAGATAATTTTCAATGCAGACTATTGAGGTAATGATATGGGTCTTAACTTGAGGTACCCAGGAATCCCATGCAATTATGGGCTGGATTTTGTGAGAAAGTGTGGAATTCAGGATGCAAATTTGGAATTGAAGATGGTCAGCATAAAAAGAAATAACTGGGACATGTGATTTACGAAAAAAAGAACACAAGTGCCAGTAATGAACTACCATACAAGTAATCAATTCTGAGAGAAGCTATTCTGTCAGTTACTCTAATGAGAAAAGTCAAGACATTTAAAATATTAGAATAATGGCAACCCACTCCAGTATTCTTGCCTAGAGAATCCTGGGGACAGAGGAGGCTGGGGGCTGCTGTCCATAGGGTCGCACAGAGTCAGACACGACTGAAGCGACTTAGCATGCATGCATGCATTGGAGAAGGAAATGGCAACCCACTCCAGTATTCTTGCCTGGAGAATCCCAGGGATGGAGGAGCCTGATGGGCTGCCGTCTATGGGGTCACACAGAGTTGGACATGACTGAAGCAACTTAGCAGCAGCAGCAGCAGCAAGGCAGCCTAGGATAGTGTAGGCAAAGATAGCCCTACGCTGCTGCTGCTGCTGCTGCTAAGTCTCTCCAGTCGTGTCCGACTCTGTGCGACCCCATAGATGGCAGCCCACCAGGCTCCCCTGTCCCTGGGATTCTCCAGGCAAGAATACTGGAGTGGGTTTCCATTTCCTTCTCCAGTACATGAAAGTGAAAAGTGAAAGTGAAGTCACCCAGTCGTGCCCGACTCTGTGCAACCCCATGGACTGTAGCCCACCAGGCTCCTCCGTCCATGGAATTTTCCAGGCAAGAGTACTGGAGTGGGGTGCCATTGCCTTCTCGAAAGATAGCCCTGTATTAGTTAGTAATTGTAATTACAGGTAAGACATAAGTAGCTATTCGTAGCTTATTAAAATTTGCATAAATTGTCTGATTCTTTCCACAATAGCAAGCTGTGGGTTCAATATGACTTCTCATTTAACTGAGAAGGAAATTGAGGTTTGAAGAAATGGACCAATTTTCCCAACGTTTCCCAGTTTATATGTGGTGGAGTTAGGACTTGTCCTCACACAATTGATGTCATCCTAAACGCTGCCAACTTCCTGAATTAGAACATCACAGCTAAACCAATACCAACCTGTCCCGTTCACAAACCTTGATGGAAGCCAATATTGGTGCATAGTGAGGTAGCTTATTTCATTGGTGTGTTCATTCACTCAATAAGCATTTGTTGAATATCCATGCGTTGGGCAGTGTACTAACTCTGGAGGTTTGAAAGCGTGTACAATAGAAATTAATCCTTTCCTGGTCTGCTTGGTGTTCAGTGAAATGTTCTGAGGAGTAAACAGGCAGTTATAAGGACTGTGTGGTCAGTTCTTTCCTGGAAAGTCCATAATGCTTGTGAGAACTCATGAATAACCTGGACCCCAATTCGGAGGATCAGGGAAGATTTCTCATGGAAGGCGATATTGTTATAGAGCCAAATGTGGGTCCACTCTCCCGTGCACAACAAAGCCAGTCTACTGACACTGGGTTGTAGTGAAGAAAGTGTGGCATTTATTGCAGGCACCTAGCAAGGAGGACAGACAGCTAGTGCTCCAAACACCTGGATTCCCAGTTGGGTTTCCAGGAAGCATTTTAAAGGCCAAGTGAGGGAAGGGGTTGCAGGATATATATGATCTGCTCATGCCTAGCTGATGGTTGGTTGATGGTGTGGTAACAGAATGAGGTCACAGGGGTTAACATCATCAGTCCACAGGCTCTAACAAGTATGGGGGCTACATGCTCATGGTCAAAAAATTAAGTTCTTCTGTTTGGTGGGGGTCTTCGCATTTGTAAAACTACTCATAACTGTGCCCCAGACACTTTATCTGTTTACTTGATAGAGGAGCTAAAGCAGGAGTTATGGGGGAGGAGTCTGTCCTGGGAAAGCTCTATGAGGTCCTGCTGGGTTAGACAGTATCTAACCAGTGTCTTGGACAGCTGTGACCAGAAGTGTGATGTGACGAGTTGTGTTTAGTAACGAAGCAGCAAGACATAAAGATGGGAAGTCTAAGAAGGCTTAGGAACCTAAAGGGTTGGATGGTGAGCTGTCCACATGTGAACTCAAAGAGATAAGGGAAGACAAAGTGGTGCCTTGACACCTAAACTTCAGGTAAATTTGTAAAACTGTGTGTGATGAATTCTCTCTAAAGAGAACTGAATGGTGTCTAATACATTTCAGGTTTCTTTTCTGTTTGTGAAGTGTATTGTTAAATTTTAACTTTTCTGGAAAATGATCTTGTATGAAATAAGGTATTCCTGAATAAGTGAGGTGTCCCTGTGATACCTTGTATTGTCATCTGCTAAGTCATAGTTCGTAAAAAAGGAACAGAAGAAGGGTAGGGAACAGGAAGAGAATCGGATTCAGAATTCTAATGGTCTGTCTCTGTGTATTTTCATGCCTTTTTTCAGCAGACCAATGTTGAATCTTCTGCTTTGTCACATTTCCTTTTTCTTGCTGGTTGGGGAGGCTATAAAATCACTGAAGTTTCTTGGTGTCAGTATTCTCAGGATCCCTTCCTGGCATAGGTGATTTTAACTGTAACAACCTCAGATGCAATTAATTTCCCCCAATTTTGCTTTTGTAGTTATTTTGTAGCAGGTTTTCAGATGCTTTTAATTATAGGAAAAGGATTATGCAGACAGGATATGCAGGGGAATGTAGCCTTTTTATGTTGATTGCTATTTTCTTTTCCAATGATTATTCTGTTCAGGAAAAGGTCACGCTTCCAGGACACATTTGTTTCTCAGAAACGTTTCTGAAGATGTGAAATATAATAGGCATCCTGGGAATGTATCCCAATTGGCTTCCCAAATATGTTGTTTTGAAACATTTTTCACCAACGTGAAAGTTACGACAGCAACATTTTATCAACAAGTGTATTTATCATAGCAGTAAACACATTTCTAGCAGAAACCTGTTCAAGATTTAACAAATATATTCTGGCCCCTAAGCAAAATCCTGCTCTATAAATATGCCCTCATCTTGTAAGGTTTTAGGAAGAGGAGTTCTGGAAAGGAGCATATTTTTTTTTTTGTAAGCAAGAGACATTTTAGTTTTTTAAGAGAGTAATTGGGTAGGAGACAGGGAGGTCTAGGGGCTGGGAAAGAAAGGCTCATGACTAACACGGCCTTGCTTGTAAAGCAGGAATAAGATCCTTTCTTATGAGGATTAAATGAGATAAGTCCCACAAACCCTTATCTGTGCCTCTCACAAGCTAATTGCTCAGAGGGAAGAAAAAATTGTGTGTGTGTGTTTGGTTTTTTTTTGCTTTCCTTCATCCATTTAAGATCCAGCCTGCATTTTCTAGTGGCTCCTGACGTGGGATGGGGGAGCGGGTTGAAGGAAGAGCAATAGGAGTCGAAAAGAGTGAGGACCAGTGGGGCATTCGTGCCTTTCTGCACAGAGTGTGACCTGGGGCACAGAGTGAGGCCGACCCTGCACCTCACAGGCCGTTTACAGGCCCTGCCGCTGCAGGCCCCTGGAGACAGCCACGGGGCGTGCTGGCAGACAGCGCCTGCTTTGAGGAAGCAGCAATGCGCATAGGCCGGGCCTGTGGGCCGCTGCGCACGTGTCCTCCGGAAGGCGGCAGGAAGCCCCTGAACCTCATCCATATCCTCTGGCTCAAGATTAAACGATTTACTGTGTATAAAGTACTCAGAACAATTGCTNGCCCTGCCGCTGCAGGCCCCTGAAGACAGCCACGGGGCGTGCTGGCAGACAGCGCCTGCTTTGAGGAAGCAGCAATGCACGTAGGCCGGGCCTGTGGGCCGCTGTGCATGTGTCCTCCGGACGGCGGTAGGAAGCCCCTGAACCTCATCCATATCCTCTGGCTCAAGATTAAACGATTTACTGTGTATAAAGTACTCAGAACAATTGCTGCCATGAAGTGGGAACCATTTCAAATAAAATAACAGTCACTGGTCAAGCTTCTTCCTGATGTCATCCATCATGGCAAAGGTAGCAAGGCTCCTTTCTCTGCATCTCCTTGCTTTTTATCCACCTGGTCACGGATTTCTCTCCTTGAGACACTGCTAATTATGACCTAAACTTGGGGAGCTTCCTCTTCTGTTAACCTTAGTTCATTTTGAACTAAGGCATCCTGGCTGCCACAATAATTTTTTTTTCTTCTTTCTTTTCCTTAAAAGAAACATTTAGCTGATTTATTATAAAAAACATTTTATTCATATCACATTTATTTAATAATAGATTTAGTTTTTTTTTTTTTTTAGGGGTGTAATGAATTTGGAAATCAGGGTGGGATTGTGCTCTCACTCCAGCATGACTGAGGCCCCCTTACATGCTTTAGTACATGGTGAGCACGGGTTCAGTTAGGAGCCAGATGTGGGTCCAAACACAGACTCCGTTACCTTGATAGCTTCTGCTTATCACACTACCTGCACTTATTGGCCATTTCACTGCTAATAGTCCTTCAATTTTAATTGGATACAAAAAATAAGGAGGCAAAGCACTAAGAAATGCCACTTTATTCCTTTCCATAAAATCTAATAAGAGCCTTAGTGCAAAATGTCCTGGTATAAACAAAAAATGCTTTGCAAAATTAAGTCAGTGCTGCTCTTCTTAACCCTCTACTACAAATAACTCAGAAGGGGTTAAATGTAATCATTTTTGGAAGTAGGCTATAGTTTCAGCTGCCTGGAGTGGCTGACAAATAGATGACAGATGGGAACGCAAGCCATGGATGGAGTGGTTGACCTTTCTGGCTTCCTTTAAGCCCTTGATTCCAGAATTTGAATGCATAGATTCACATGCATTTATTCAGAAATATGTGCACCCAGACTACTTTCTGCTAAATGCAGACTCCCACTCTTAAACATTGGAAGCCTGTTAACTGACATTTGCAATTTCAGGATGGCACCGTGTGGGAGAAGGAACTGCCAATCATTTCTGCCAACATCACTCTGGAGGGGAGTCTAAAGGAAGCTAGCTTGGTCCAATTAAAAGAAGCAGTTATGAGTAATGGAAAGTAAACAAATCTAAGGAAAATGATACTGCCGATTATAATGGCTCCTCACAATGAAAGGATAGAGTCTGTTGGGTAGCACTTTTGTTTCTAAAGTTATTAATCTACTTTGATTTTATTGAGGATTTTTATAGGAAATAATCAAAAAGAAATCATTAAGCTTCATTTCATAACTAAGTAAAACTCACAGTAGTGGAAAAATTAAAAGCTCTCTACAGAGCCTTAATTAGGTCAATTTTCTACAGGGCCTTTGGGTTACGAAAAATATATAAAATGTTTCATTGTGACCCATTTAGCTACTTGATTATAGATAATCTTTCAAAACAGCCTAGCAGACCTACATTTTCTTTTGTTAAGATTGAATCTTTAGTATGTGAAATTTGCTTTTGTGATATGATGTAATTCAATTGTTGTAAACGTAGGCTTTGATAAGCTCCATTTTTATGTCTTTCTGTATGTGCAGGGCAAATTAAACCATGCACGGTAATGGTGCACAAAAGTGTGTGTTGTCTCCAAAAACAGCGGTGGAGTACTATTACCATTGTTCATAGAATTTGTGTTAAATTAATTAGCTTTAGTTCACTTGTACAATGATGCAAATAACAAGTATCTGTAGAAATTAACATTTTGGTTGTTAATAACCTAAACAGAGAAATATGCCTGGCTCAAAGTTCTGGGAAAAATATAAAAATACTTCTTTTCCCAAACAATTTCTCTGTCTAAATAGCTCTTGGATCCTACAAGATAAATATATAGGAAACGAAAGTACAAACTTATATTACCTACCACTGATAAACAGAATAAATAAATAATCCATGATAAGAGGCATAAGATCAAGAGAAAAGTGTCTCTGGACACATGAAAAATGGTGGCAAATGGCTACAAGAAAGAAACACAAGCTTCTTTAATACTGAAAGGCTGCTGGTGGGACCAAAAAGAATAGGGAACAATTAAATAATTTCTTTGGGAAGTAAGAAAATGACTGAAGATAAGCATGATATGTTAACACCGATCCACAGAAAAGATTTTGAACCATCTGTCACAGGGGTTTACAGCTGACTTCAAGCTAAGAGTAGATGAAGATCCAGAAGACTCACGCACAGAAATGGATAAGTTTGCTTCAAAAATACCCAGTTGGAATCTGAGGCTAAACGTTGATTTAGGTGATGTCCACAGTATCCTGAAAAATGCTATCTTGATAAACAGGGTAGTAATGCCAGACCACCTGGATCCAGTCAGCTTAACACGTCATGAAAGCAACGCACCCAGAANCTCTGCATCTCCTTGCTTTTTATCCACCTGGTCACGGATTTCTCTCCTTGAGACACTGCTAATTATGACCTAAACTTGGGGAGCTTCCTCTTCTGTTAACCTTAGTTCATTTTGAACTAAGGCATCCTGGCTGCCACAATAATTTTTTTTTCTTCTTTCTTTTCCTTAAAAGAAACATTTAGCTGATTTATTATAAAAAACATTTTATTCATATCGCATTTATTTAATAATAGATTTAGTTTTGTTTTTTTTTAGGGGTGTAATGAATTTGGAAATCAGGGTGGGATTGTGCTCTCACTCCAGCATGACTGAGGCCCCCTTACATGCTTTAGTACATGGTGAGCACGGGTTCAGTTAGGAGCCAGATGTGGGTCCAAACACAGACTCCGTTACCTTGATAGCTTCTGCTTATCACACTACCTGCACTTATTGGCCATTTCACTGCTAATAGTCCTTCAATTTTAATTGGATACAAAAAATAAGGAGGCAAAGCACTAAGAAATGCCACTTTATTCCTTTCCATAAAATCTAATAAGAGCCTTAGTGCAAAATGTCCTGGTATAAACAAAAAATGCTTTGCAAAATTAAGTCAGTGCTGCTCTTCTTAACCCTCTACTACAAATAACTCAGAAGGGGTTAAATGTAATCATTTTTGGAAGTAGGCTATAGTTTCAGCTGCCTGGAGTGGCTGACAAATAGATGACAGATGGGAACGCAAGCCATGGATGGAGTGGTTGACCTTTCTGGCTTCCTTTAAGCCCTTGATTCCAGAATTTGAATGCATAGATTCACATGCATTTATTCAGAAATATGTGCACCCAGACTACTTTCTGCTAAATGCAGACTCCCACTCTTAAACATTGGAAGCCTGTTAACTGACATTTGCAATTTCAGGATGGCACCGTGTGGGAGAAGGAACTGCCAATCATTTCTGCCAACATCACTCTGGAGGGGAGTCTAAAGGAAGCTAGCTTGGTCCAATTAAAAGAAGCAGTTATGAGTAATGGAAAGTAAACAAATCTAAGGAAAATGATACTGCCGATTATAATGGCTCCTCACAATGAAAGGATAGAGTCTGTTGGGTAGCACTTTTGTTTCTAAAGTTATTAATCTACTTTGATTTTATTGAGGATTTTTATAGGAAATAATCAAAAAGAAATCATTAAGCTTCATTTCATAACTAAGTAAAACTCACAGTAGTGGAAAAATTAAAAGCTCTCTACAGAGCCTTAATTAGGTCAATTTTCTACAGGGCCTTTGGGTTACGAAAAATATATAAAATGTTTCATTGTGACCCATTTAGCTACTTGATTATAGATAATCTTTCAAAACAGCCTAGCAGACCTACATTTTCTTTTGTTAAGATTGAATCTTTAGTATGTGAAATTTGCTTTTGTGATATGATGTAATTCAATTGTTGTAAACGTAGGCTTTGATAAGCTCCATTTTTATGTCTTTCTGTATGTGCAGGGCAAATTAAACCATGCACGGTAATGGTGCACAAAAGTGTGTGTTGTCTCCAAAAACAGCGGTGGAGTACTATTACCATTGTTCATAGAATTTGTGTTAAATTAATTAGCTTTAGTTCACTTGTACAATGATGCAAATAACAAGTATCTGTAGAAATTAACATTTTGGTTGTTAATAACCTAAACAGAGAAATATGCCTGGCTCAAAGTTCTGGGAAAAATATAAAAATACTTCTTTTCCCAAACAATTTCTCTGTCTAAATAGCTCTTGGATCCTACAAGATAAATATATAGGAAACGAAAGTACAAACTTATATTACCTACCACTGATAAACAGAATAAATAAATAATCCATGATAAGAGGCATAAGATCAAGAGAAAAGTGTCTCTGGACACATGAAAAATGGTGGCAAATGGCTACAAGAAAGAAACACAAGCTTCTTTAATACTGAAAGGCTGCTGGTGGGACCAAAAAGAATAGGGAACAATTAAATAATTTCTTTGGGAAGTAAGAAAATGACTGAAGATAAGCATGATATGTTAACACCGATCCACAGAAAAGATTTTGAACCATCTGTCACAGGGGTTTACAGCTGACTTCAAGCTAAGAGTAGATGAAGATCCAGAAGACTCACGCACAGAAATGGATAAGTTTGCTTCAAAAATACCCAGTTGGAATCTGAGGCTAAACGTTGATTTAGGTGATGTCCACAGTATCCTGAAAAATGCTATCTTGATAAACAGGGTAGTAATGCCAGACCACCTGGATCCAGTCAGCTTAACACGTCATGAAAGCAACGCACCCAGAAAGCCTCGGGTCCAGTGCCATGTTCAGTTTCTGCAGGCAGAAGGCTGCAAGCGTGAGCCTGCCCATTCTTATCTGTGGAGCTGGCCCTTTAGCCCATCATGGACATCACATCAGGCATTCTGAAGTAGATGCTATTTCATTAGCATCACTTACTGCCAGAGAGTGACACGATCTTGGAGCAGAGCCAGGCTACTGGCACAAGAGATGCGTTCGATTCTGGACTGGATTCCCCAGGAATGGATGAGAACTGTCTTGTGTGGTCCTTGGTAAAGGTTGCTGTGAGAGACAGATGGAAAGGTTTCATTCACCCATGTGGCTGGGTAAAGCTAGATTTTTTAAAGAACCCCTTTATCACCACGGAAAGATAATTTCTTGCTGCTTGCTCATACGTGTGCCGGCGTTCTAACTTAGCGCTATGCAATATGTCGTCATAACACTTTCCAAATGAAAAAGTTGAAGCAGTTTGTAGCTATGAAGCAGAGGTATATTTAGGATATTAACCAAATCCAGATAGTGACTATAACTGCATGCTTAAACATATTCTATCTTTTGTGGGTTTTGTTTTCAACTCTGTGTCATGTACCAGAAGTTTAGGTTAGTCATCAAAATATTTTTAATTTGGGGAATTCACATGGTTTGCTTTTGTATTTTTACAGAACACTTGTGATGAGTTTGTACAAAACATCTACACTTCATTTTGTACTGAACCAACCTGTATACTTGTCGGTATTTCCCATCACAGAAAATACCAGAATCGCATACTTCTGTATCCAAAATACAAACACCACCACCGCCACCCCCCCTTTCCCTGATGCGGGACTGCCATCTGGTGGAACACAGAAGGCACTTCTGGTTTGGACTTCGTCAAAACTGTGTGATCATAATTGCTCAGGTTTCCAAAGAAAGAAAGAAAGAACGTGAAGTCACTCAGTGGTGTCTGACTTGTGACACCATGGACTGTAACCTACCACGCTCCTCCGTCCATGGGATTTTCCAGTCAAGAGTACTGAAGTGGGTTGCCATTTCCTTCTCCAGGGCATCTTCCTGACCCAGGGATCGAACCCTTGTCTCCTGCATTGCAGGCAGACGCTTTACCATCTGAACCACCAGGCAAGTCTTAAGGACTGGCATAAAAAATGGGAGCCTTCCAAAATAGATGAGCCTGCAGTGAAGAAGGGAGACAGTGGTACAGATGAGAGCAGCTGTAACTATCCCGGAGGGCCTCAGTGGTTATGGTGGGGGCGTGGGGACAGGTGAGAAGAGCTCACATATTCAGTTTTACTGTCAAGATTTTTTAAATTTACTATATTGATCCACACACAGTGGATGTGTATACACATTATATATGTGTTTGTGTGTTAGACAAGGCAAAGGCAAAAGCTAGATAGAGCAAAGTTACCTTCCCCCTTTTCCCTTCCCACAAACATGCAACACCCCCCGCCCCCGCCACCACAAGGCACACTCCCTGGAATCCCCANAAAAAAAACTTAGATCCTTAAATGACAACTTATATCTCTACTGTTTTAAGTTTCCTTGGTAATAGCTTCATCAAACGTTCAATAGGCTATACTTAAAGGAAAGGGTTAAAATTGTCAGTGTCATGATTCCAAAATGAACTTTCATTTCTGTCTTTTCCACACTGTATTCATATGCATATATATTCACAGAGTGATTCATGACTGTGCAGGTAACAATTAGAAAGTGTTGATTTAAAAAGAGTGAAATTCTGTGTACAAATTATAAATATATGCAATATGAGTATGATGAATATGTACAATATAAAATATAAAGAAAGCTAGTTGATGCTTTTTATTCCTTTTGTCATTCCTTTGTTTGCTGTTGTTTCTGTGCAAATTGACTATTTAGGAGAATTTAATTTCCTACTGGGAATGCCATATAGTATAGACAGATTCTGTGAGTTAGAAGACGAGCTGGCTGACTTTAAATGAGGAAACTGTGCCTCATTTTCCACATAAGCAAGAGTGTAATCACATTTATGACCTAAAATGTTTTCTTGAAGGTAAATATATATATATATATTTATATTTAAAAATATGAGACTGATGAACAAAATATTCATGTTACATTTTGGATTTTTTTTTTATACAGTTTAAACCACATCAATTAGAATTCACTTAAATGTGACAATACAAGCCAAGGGTATTATAATAATGTTTGTCAGCAAATCCAAATTATGGTTTGGAAAGCCAGAAAGACAAGTTCTAGGAATGAAAATCAGAGTCCAAAGTCTGAAAATTATTGACAAGAGGGCTGGAAAAGTGGTCCACTGGAGCAGGGCCAGCATAACCTGTAGCTTGGCCAGAGAAAGAACCTGGATTAAGAAAGAATTTGCTCTCTAGGTCCATCAGGTCCCTGGAAATACTGTAGTACAGAGTGAAGTAAATCAGAAAGAGAAAAGCAAATATCATATATTAATGTGTATGTGTGAAATCTAGAAGAATGGTATAGGTGATCCCATTTACAAAACAGAAATAGAGGCCATGCATATGAACACCAAAGGGGGAAGAGGGTGGCGTAAGCTGGGGGAGCGGGGCTGACACTTATACACTGCTGCTGCTGCTGCTGCTGCTGCTAAGTTGCTTCTGTTGTGTCTGACTCTGTGTGACCCCATAGATGGCAGCCCACCAGGCTCCGCCATCCTTGGGATTCTCCAGGCAAGAACACTGGAGTGGGTTGCCATTTCCTTCTCCAGTGCATGAAAGTGAAAAGTGAAAGTGATGGTATAAAATAGTAAACTGATAAGGATCTGCTGTAGAGCACGGGGGACTCTACTCAATGCTCTGTGGTGACTTAGATGGGAAGAAAATCTAAAAAAAGGCATACATGTACACGTATAGCTGATTCACTTTACTGTTCCATAGAAACTAACACCACCTCGGCTCAGACAGTAAAGCAACTATGCTCCAATTTAAACCAGAGAGAGAATTTGGTAGAAAGATCAACAAAGCTTCTGCCTGGAATGCAGGAGACCTGGGTTTGATCCCTGAGTTAGGAAGATCTCCTGGAGAAGGAAATGGCAACCCACTCCAGTACCCTTGCCTGGAGAATCCCATGGAGAGAGGAGCCTGGTAGGCCATAGTCCATGGGGTCGCAAAGAGTCAGACACGACTGAGTGACTTCACTTCACTTATCACCTCTAGACTCTAGAGTCTTGAGTAAAAGTGTTATATGGAATATTCTAGAGTTTGAGTAAACATTATTTTACTAAAAAAAATTTTTTTAAGGTAAGCATATTTGTGAGAACCAGTGACTTTGTTCCACACTCTATAATAACACCTTGGCTATTGGTGTTTTTTTTTTTAATTAATTTATTTTAATTGGAGGCTAATTACTTTACAACATTGTGTTGGTTTTGCCATACATTGACATGAATCAGCCATGGGTGTACATGTGTTCCCCATCCTGAACACCGCCCCCCCCGACTTCCCTCCCCATCCCATCCCTCTGGGTCATCCCAGAGCACCAGCCCTGAGCACCCTGTCTCATGCATGGAACCTGGACTGGTGATCTATTTCACATATGGTAATATACATGTTTCAATGCTACTCTCTCAAATCATCCACCTTCTCCCTCTTCCACAGAGTCCAAAAGACTGTTCTATACATCTGTGTCTCTTTTGCTGTCTCGTATTGTTACTATCTGTTATCGTTACCATCTTTCTAAATTCCATATATATGCGTTAGTATACTGTCTTCGTGTTTTTCTTTCCAACATACTTCATTCTGTATAACAGGCTCCAGTTTTATCCACCTCATTAGAACTGATTCAAATGCATTTTTTAATAGCTGAGTAATAGTCCATTGTATATATGTACCAGAGCTTTCTTATCCATTTGTCTGCTGATGGACATCTAGGTTGCTTCCGTGCCCTGGCTATTATAAACAGTGCTGTGATGAACACTGGGATACATGTGTCTCTTTCAATTCTGGTTTCCGTGGTGTGTATGCCCAGCAGTAGGATTGCTGGGTCATATTGCAGTTCTATTTCCAGTTTTTGGAGGAATCTCCACACTGTTCTCCATAGTGGCTGTACTAGTTTGCATTCCCACCAACAGTGTAAGAGAGTTCCCTTTTCTCCACACCCATTTCTCCAGCATTTATTGTTTGTAGACTTTTAGATGGCAGCCATTCTGACTGGCGTGAGATGGTATCTCACATCTCTCTGATAATAAGTGATGCTGAGCATGTTTTCATGTGCTTGTTAGCCATCTGTATGTCTTCTTTGGAGAAATGTGTTAATTGGCTGTGACTCTGTCTGTCCCCTTCTCCTCCTCTCTTCCTGAGAAGAGACTGGACTTTGGCTTCCCTCCTGGTCCTTGCTGTGGCCAGTGTGGGCCCTGTCCTGGGAGCTAGGATGCCCGGGATTGCCTCGGGGCTCTCAGTGCTAAGTTACAGTAAATGCCTCATCTCTTGTTTAGTGGCATAGAACCTGAGTAACCCTTGGTTTTCTTTCTCTGTGAGCTACACAGTGACGCTGTGCATCGTTCTGAAGCCCTCCACCCTCCCATATGAATTCTCCCGTGTCTGTATCTGTGATGTCCTGGTGGCTTGGCTTCGTTTGTTCTGCACCATCAACATGTCCTCTCACTGTTTAAACCCCCTCAGCAGAACCAGTTTGCTGTAAACGTGTCTCACGTTGAGCAGAAACAATGACACTTACATTCCGATGATATGTATTCTATCAGCAATAAATGGCCCTTCTCTATGCTGCCACCCCTCCCTCTTGTGATAGCTGAGATGTATCCCAGATGGAGCATCTCTGCTCCCTGTTCAGCTATATGCCTCCTTGTTATTTAGGAGCTAAATGCGCCCTGTGAAGCTGCAAGACCGGGATGAGGGAAGAAGGAGATGCCATCATGTAATCCATTGTGGGGCCCCGTTGGCTCTTACCCTGGTTGATGGCTGCAGCCCTGCTCCAGGTACACTTTTCCCTACCTTATTAAGAAGAGTACCTATCACTCAGACAGAGTGCTCACGTTCAGAGAGCTGAGCAAAGGGCTGGGCTCCCCGCTTCCTGACAAGGTCACTACCCACAGCCCGAGGAGACCCAGGGAAGAAACCCTCAGCCAATGCAGTCATTTACCTCCAGGAAATGTATTTATTCCTGGTCATTTTAGATAGTGACTGCTTTTTTTCTGTTTATTTTTCCGCCTCATTTTTCCTTATCAAGCATTTGAAATTATTTCTGGTAAATTTTTCCATGGAAAAGAAATTGGCTTTATGATTCAATTTAGTTTGGGATCCTTGATAAACCTAAAAGAAGATCTCACGGGCACACAGCTGTGATAGAACAGAGGGAGGTGGTTGGAGCCTGCCTCGTGGGTCTTCCAGGCTCTTACTGGCCCTGCTGCCAGCATCCTAGCCCCATAGGAGGTTAGGGTTTCGATCTTTAAAATTCGCTGTCTGTTATTATAATTCTAGCAACCCACAGATCACACATCGTATCTACATTCAGTGTTTTGCCAAGTAAAATTAGTCTGTATTTTTGGTATTCTCTGTGTGTGTGTGTGTGTTGTGTGTGTGTATGTCTATTTTTATGTGCTGCAATTGACCCCTGAACAACATGGGTTTGGACTACATAGGTCCACTTATAAGTGGATTTTTTTTTTAAATAGCATAAACACAGGGTTGATTGAGTGCTGGGATGTGTAACCGTGGATACGGAGGAACCATGTATACAGAGGGCTGACTATATTTATACTTGGATTTTTAGCTACATGAAAGATGAGCATCACTAACCCCAGTGTTGTTCAAGGGTCAACTGTATTTACAACCATATGTTGTTCTTTATCTCCACAGTCCAGTGTGAATTGCTTTCTTAGCTCAATGCATGAATTTATTCTTAGGACAGTCACAATTTTCTTCAAGGTTATACTCTGTCCTTTAAAATTTAATTGGATACAAATATCACCCTTTTATCAACCAGTTTTTATTAGTTACAATCTCACTCATCATTGAAAACAGTCTTTTATGTTTTAAATCTGGAAACTGTTTGCAGTTAGTGTGTTATTTACTACCTTTGCATCCAGGACAGAGTGAATTTTTCCACTGCTGCTTTCTCAAGATGTGTGTAAACCTGTGTCATTAGAACTCTGTGTTAAAAAATCACAATATGGGAATTGTAAGTGAGAAGCAGTATTTCAGCTCAAATGTCCTGTTTTTTACTTTATACAATATAACCAATCCAACATTGGAGGTCCTCCATGGTAAAAATTGCTTATGTATATTATCAGATTTTATGTATCATTTAAATTTGGAAATGATTCAAAGCTCTAGCCAGAGCGAATAGATGAATCAAAGTATAATCCCTTAAGGGAGAGCTGTGTGATATTAACTCGTGTTTTGATACTATGTGTGTATTTATAGTAACATATAAACATAGATCAATGAAAAATAAGAATTATGAAAGCTGTAGAGTCATTTTGAAATGCAAGCATTTATGTTTTACTCTTCTGCAGAATGAGATGCTACCTGGGAAAGAAATTGATGCTGTGGTAATAGCGCCAGCACATTGAGCTCAGGGCATATACCACTTTCTATGCTCATCTGTTTAATATTCACAACAACCCTATAAAGCAAGTACTGTTGTTATTCCCACTTTACATATGAGGTGAGCCCTAAAGAAATTAAATATTTCACTGAAGATATGGCAGTTAGCACATCTACCACCTAGGTGTATATTTTAGTGGCTTTATCACCTTCATAGTTTTGAAGGCAGTGAGAACTAGATGCCTGTTAGGAACACACTTCAGGAAGATCCTGAATCAGGGATTGGACTCCTTGTCCGATAGATGGCCCTCCCCAAGAGGTCTGTGTGCAGGAACGAGCACAGGGCTTTTGGAGACCCATCACTTAAATCCAGCTTGAGTGAGTCCTGTATTTGAGTGTTAACTCTGTGCAGGTAATTTAAACGTTTAATACCAGGTACTGTTGGAGTCCTTAGATGGCAGAATATTATATATCTCCCTTCAATTTCCATATATCAACAAGAACATTCTCAACTGATTTCCTGAGAAAGGTTATAAACTTTTCATAACGTTTATGGAAAATATCGTAAACTTTATTACTCTTGACCATCATTATTTTTGCCAGCTTTGTAATTATGTAAAATATTGACTAAAGCCAAAAGTACCCAGGTGAAGCCAAGTGGCTAGGCCTTTCAGTAACATTTCCATGAATGTAAAAGTGAACATGTGTGTAGCATTGATAACCGCAGTCCCTAAACCATCAGGTGAGCTCAGGGATGCTTACTGTTGCCTGGGCTTCCATGCACGTGCCCTGGGCACTCATCACTTCAGCAGTCTTAAGATTTGTACCTGGTGTGGTGAGACTTACAACATCTTAAGACTTGTAACTGGTCCATGGCATTTTGAAAAAAGATAAAAATAGGAAGTTAAAGTCTTCTTTTATAAACTAAAGGCAAATGAAATAGTCCTGAAGGAAAAAAATATATGTATCTTGAAATAAAACACAGTATAGAAAGGCACAGAATGCTAAGATAAATGAGATAGATTCTTATAAAATATACATCAATAAGACATTCAAGAAGCTAGAGGATGCTCTGAGAAATAGGAGCAGTTATATATTTCTTAAAATATTCAGATGCAAGTATACAGTGATAGAAATGCAAATCTTAAGGTGCTCTTAGCTAGCTAGAGGTTAAATCAATGTTTTTCTTCAAATCAAAACATCAGAATTTTTCCTCAGTCAATTTTAATTTTTAAAGGTTGAATATTTATGGGGAATCTAAAAACTGTAATTGTCGTAAGTCCTTGGGAAAAGGTTAAGCTAAGGAATAAGTAAACAGAAAATGCTTGTGAGTGAGCTTGAAGGTGTCCAAGAACACCTTGAATTAAAATGCAAAGCGTCTGAAGAGAAAGGCTGTCTCTTTCTTTAGATTTCAAATAGAGTCCAAAAACTCTTAATAATTATTACTTAAGAACAGTATTTTTTTCCCCTTTTTACCTGGCTATGAACTAGACTGGCTTGAAGTCTTCATACTCAATGTGTGTTGATGATTTTATATAAAGTTGTAATCATGGGTTCCTAGAATTTCAGGTTCTGTTTTTGTGAGTCACTTCTCTTTTGCTGCCAAGTGAAAATAAGCCTATGCTTAAGAATCATGCTTGTGAAAGGAGAAAAAAGCTTTTGAGCCAGGTAGATTTGTGTTCGAACTTCCCCCTGCTACTTGGTTAGATTTCATGAGTTTTTGAATTTCATCATTCCTTACTTGTAATAATGATGATTATGTAGCATAATAAAAACCAGAGACCATCACTTCATTGATAAAGGTCTGTCTAGTCAAAGCTATGGTTTTTCCAGTAGTTGTGTATGGATGTTAAGAGTTGGACGATAAATAAGGCTGAGCACCAAAGAATTGATAATTTCAAATTGTGGTGCTGGAGAAGACTCTTGAGATTGGATTGCAAGGAGATCAAACAAGTCAATCCTAAAGGAAATCAACCCTTAATATTCATTGAGAGGAATGTTGCTGAAACTGAAGCTCCAATACTTTGGCCCCCTGATATGGAGAGCTGACTCATTGCAAAGACCCTGATGCTGGGAAAGATTGAGAGCAAGAGGAGAAGAGGGCAGCTAAGATGGTTGGATGGCATCACTGACTCAATGGACATGAGTTTGAGCAAATTTTGGGAGACAGTGGAGGACCGAGGAGCTTAGTGTACTCCATACAGTCCATGGGGTTGCAAAGAATTGGACAAAAGTTAGTGACTGAACAATAACAAATGTAACATAGATTTTATATATATATATATTTGATCCTTGGGTGGAGAAGATCCTCTGGAGTAGGAAATGGTAGCCCACTCCAGTATTCTTGCCTGGGAAATTCCATGGACGGAGGAACCTAACAGGCTGCAGTTCAGGGGGTTGCAAAAAGTCAGACATGACTGAACAACTGAGTGTGCGTACACACACATGCAAACACGTGTATTTGTTCAGTCACCAAATTGTGTCTGACTCTTCATGACCCCATAGACTGCAGCACGCTAGGCTTCCCTGTCCCTCACCAACTCCCAGAGTTTGCCCAAGTTCATATCCATTGCATTGGGGAAAAAAAAAAAATATATATATATATATACAAACACACACACATACATATGTATGTACACACACACACACACATATACACACATATATAATACCATTTGGCATCCAGACAGAACTTCATTTCAGTCCAAGATATTCCATATTCCATTCTGTGTTTTACCATTTATCAGAATATTCTTTCCTTATACTCTATTGAATGGAATCTACAGAAATATCATTTGCCTCCAGTATTGTTGTTGAAGCACTGCATTCTTAGATTGCAAGTCTCAACCCTCTTCTGCCTGACAGCTCCTCCACTCTTTCCTACTATTCTGGGGTACAAGTGTTCCCATTTTCTTTGCTCTTCTTTCAAGGTGTCTAGATTTGTCCAGTGTCTTTAGTCATTTTGCCACCAGTCTTTCCAAGTGATTTCTGGGAGTGTCCTGTTTTCTCCAAAAGCCTAGCTTAAGCGCTTTCTGAATGTGGCTCTTCTGGGAATATGCTTGGCCCGTCTTGGAGGCTCACTCCATCTGTCTTTGCTTTCTTGGTGATGGCCCTACTATTATGGCCCAGATTCAGAGAACCATGAAGTGAAATGTTTGCTTCTATATCTTCTGATACAGTCAGTCCAGGCAATACCTTTGCCCATTTATAACAACTTAGGCATAATTCATTTTGGAAATAAAATGAAGTAGAATGAGTTTGCCAGACCACAGGGTGCAGTTTCTTCGGTGCTTATAAACAGGTAGCCTCTGTGGAGAAAATTATTACAGGAGAACAAAACATACACATTTTATGTATGCTGTGTCTCTGCTGTGCATTCTCTTTTATAAACTAAGAGAAAGGACTCTCACAGGCGACAAGAGCTACTTACCACTTGTCCTCATCTGAAGGCTTGTCTGGCAGCTGGAGTGAGACATTCTCAGAAAGGAATGAACCGTGATCATGGCCGCTTCTATCTGTCATTCCTGATTCTGTTCTCTCCACACACGTGGCTTGGGTGTCTATCATCTTCAAACACTGAGTTAGAAGCTTCTGGTTATGGGGAGGAGGAGACAGATATACAAACAGGTACACTGAGGAAAACAAACCATATATGGAAGTATTCCATTCTTCCTAGAGCTGCAAGGGGAAGCTTTCTGGGGCTGTTCTCCCTTTGAATCTCAGAAGGTAGAGATTGGCGTCAGGATACCATTTTCAGCAGAAGCAAAAAAGGGCTTCCTGCTGCCCCGAAAGGTGGAAGCCAGCCATCCACTGGTGGGAGAGCACTGGGCCCGGCTGCGAAACCCCTAGGAATTATGTTCCTTTTGAAGACAGATGCACGGGTAGAGGTTCTGAGTGGTGACGGGCGTGACTTCTGTTGTGAAGTCACTGACCTGGAGCTCAAGGCTTCTAGGTCCTGCACTCAGGATATGGTCATCTCACTGGGTGCTCCTACCACTGTGGCTTCTAGGGGCAAGCGGCCCTTCTTTGGCCAACGATGCTCCTCACATGTGTATTTCTCTTCAGTCATGTTCCTTTCATCTCCGTTGGACCGTAGGCCTTAAGCCGAGAGCTGAAACCATGATATAGCATTTGATTTATCAGTGAGCCACTTAAAAGCATTTTGATTTGATGGGTTTTAACCTGTCACCAGTGGAGGTACCTCTGTGTTTTCTATGCCCATCAGGCTTCCTTCCACCTACTCGTCCTATCTCAGTGTGACGTTGCCATTGTTCCTTTTCTAGTTGGAAGCAGTTCTCTACAAGATGCACTTTTAAGATTAAAGAACATCTTTCCTGCTGCCCCTTCCTCAGCAACAGACTTGCTTTTCAAGTCAAGGCTGAATGTTTTAAATAAAATTTAAAATAAACTCATTAAAATGGATGGTTTATTGAAAAACAGTGAGCCTATACATGATATAAATTTTGCGGAAGTGTATTTTCATTACACTTGGCAAATATGCATGCATTCACAAGCTTTCTATGCTTTGAGTCCGTTCTCTGTCTTCATGTAGAGGATTAAAAGATGAATAAAACATTGTCCCCACCCTCAAAGGACTCTGAGATGGGTAGGGAAACCAAATATTTAAGCTAGTGAATTGGAACCCTGAATACAGAGTGCAGCAATGGGAACACATTCAAAATACAAAGAGGATGCTGATGAGAGGGTGACTCAGCCTGGAGAGGAAGGAGAAGCTTCCTGGGGAAAGGAACTCAAAATTATGCTTTCAAAACTTTGAGCAAAGGAGTTTTTTAGGAGGAGAAAATTATTCTGAATAGGATCTTCCCAGTAGAAAGAATATTCTTGTAAAGATGTTGAGTGATGACACATGAATGGATAAAGAAGATGTATATATAATGGAATATTACTCAGCCATAAAAAGTGAACATTTGCCACTTGCAGAAACATGGATGGACTTAGATATTATCATACTAAATGAAGTAAGCCAGACAAAGAAAGACAAATACCATATGATATTACTTATATGTAGATGCTTATATGCAGACTTGTCAAAAATTAAACAAATATATATTGGATATTTAAACTTTATAGACCATATTGTTAGGTATTGATCCAATACATAATGTAAGCTTTTTTAAAGGAGTTGAATATAATAGGACTAATTAAGCAGTTATCACCATGGATGGAGACAGAAAACACCATACTAAGTCAGAGAGGACGAGTACTATATGATATCACTTATACGTGAAATCGAAGAAATGGGGCAGTGATAGACTCACAGACACAGGAAACAAATCTACAGTTACTAAAGGGAAAAGGGATCAGAGAAAGGATAAATTAGGATATCCTAGCAGGAAGAATCCTGTGGACCAAGGAGCTTGGTGGGCTGTTATCCATGGGGTCAAACGGAGTTGGACATGACTGAAGCAACTTAGCATGCATGCATGCATTGGAGAAGGAAATGGCAACTCACTCCAGTGTTCTTGCCTGGAGACTCCCAGGGATGAGGGAGCCTGGTGGGCTGCCATCTATGGGGTCGCACAGAGTTGGACACAACTGAAGTGACTTAGCAGCATCAGCAGCAGGAAATGGGATGAACAGATACAAACTACTATACATAAAACAAGTAAGTAACAAGAATTTACTGTGTGACATAGTAAATAATATTCAATATCTTGTAATAACCTATAATGGAAAATAATTGGAAATTTTATTTGTGTGTGTAAATATATATATACATATATATGGGCTTCTCTGGTAACTCAACTGGTAAAGAATCCACCTGTAATGCAGGAGACCCCAGTTCAATACCTGGGTCAGGAAGTTCAGCTGGAGAAGGGATAGACTACCAACTCCAGTATTGTTGAGCTTCCTTGGTGGCTTGGATTGGTTTCCTACAATGCAGGAAACTTGGTTTGATCCCTGGGTTGGGAAGATCCCCTGGAGAAGGGAATGGCTACCCATTCCAGCATTCTGGCCTGGAGAAGTCCATGGACAGAGGAGCATGGTGAGCTACTTGTCTGTGGGGTTGCAAAGAGTTGGATGCAACTGAACAACTTTCACATGTGTACACACACATGTACACACACATGTGAAAGTTGCTCAGTTGCAACTATATATATATATATGTACACATACACATAATACTTTGCTATATGCCTGAAACTAACAATGCATTGTAAATCTACTATACTTAAATTAAAAAAAAATATATATATATACACACACACACGTGAAAGTTGCCCAGTTGCAACTATATATATATATATGTACACACACACATAACAATCACTTTGCTATATGCCTGAAACTAACAATACATTGTAAATCTACTATACTTAAATAAAAAAAATTACACTGATGGGTGAAATGCCATAAATTGGTCAGGAATGGTTAAGTGCATTAGCCTTAAACTTCACCTGTGGAAGGGCAACAGGTAGAGGTAGGGTCCTGGCAAGTTTGAGTGAACGTCTTATATACCCACCTGACTGCTTTGACTTAGCCCTCTGGGCTGTGGGAAGAGAGGAGGGTTTAAGGCAAGAAAGGTAATTGAACAAACTTACGTAATAGGCGCTTCCCAGGTGGCACAGTGGTAAAGAATCCTCCTGTCAATGCAGAAGATGCAAGAGATGCAGGTTCGGTCTCCTGGGTCAGGAAGATCCCTGAAGTAGGAAATAGTAACCCATGCTAGCATTCTTGCCTGGAAAATGCCATGGACAGAGGATCCTGGCAGGCTACAGTCCATGAGGTCTCAAAGAGTCAAACACGACTGAGTGATTGAGCACCACACAAATGGAGGGGAAAGATGTGCCATTTTACATAAGGGAGACTAGTTCGGACAGGGGTCCTCAACCCTGGGTTGTGGACCAGAAGCAGTCCTTGGTCTGTTAGAAACTGGGCCACACAGCGGGAGATGAGCCCTGGGCTAGCAAGAGAAGCTTTATCTGCTGCTCCCACTGTTGGCATTACTGTCTGAACCATCACCCTGACCCCATCCTTGGAAAGACTGTCTTCCGCCAAACCAATCCATGCTGCTAAAATGGTTGGGGACCACTGAGTTAGGAAATGGTTACAAAATCCCAAAGCAGATAATAAAATATAAAACTCAAATACACATAAACTCCCAGCATAGCCACCATTCCACTAAGGCAGTGCCATGGAGAAGGGAGAAGAAAAGTATTTAGGAAGAAAACTCTCCAGAAACTAGTGGCTCCTTGGATTTGAATAGTGAGAAAGACAGAGCCCAAGATGGCTTTCAGGTTTCTTGTCCTGGAGGAAGACGAGGAAATGGTACCACTTTCCAAGACAGGGGGTGCAGAGTGAAGCAGTTGTAGAGGGAAAAATTACCCGTGAATATAACAAATACCATCAAGTGTTTACTAAATGTCAGCATTGCTGTTCATATTAAAAAAAAAAAACCAAAAAAAAACAACAAAGGCAAATTTCCTATTCTTAGTTTACAATCTGTAGACAAAACAGGTAGTGTGCAAAAAGAGCGTATAATGTAATTCCAGGTGGTGGTTAGTGCCATAGAGAAAACTAAAGCAGGTGAGCCAATAGAGGCTGTAGGCTGGGAAGGCTGTTATAACAGTCTGTGTGCAAGATGGTTAGAAAATCACTAAATACCTTCTCTCCATGGTGGTGATATTTAATTGGAGAAATGTAGGAAGCAGAAAACAATATGAAGGTCTGGAAGAGAGCACAGTGACTCCAAGCCCTGGGGAGCAGGACTGATTTCATCAACCGTGGAGACAGCCAGTGTGGGGAACGGGTAGGTGGGTTTCAGAGAGGAAGTGGCCTTGCTGTCGAGAACAGTTGGCATTTTATGTCATTTGAAATGAAACCCTGAAGAGTTTGGCCATCAGAGTGATGAGATCTGATTTATGTCTTTAAAATATCCAGCTGTTGAGCACAGAGAACAGACTGTTGGAAGGTAACATAGATGCAGAGAAACAAGAAGTGGTTTCAGCAGCTCAGGAGGATATCATGATATCTTAGACTTTAGGTTCCATATGTATTTCAGTGCATGGCCGAATGTATGGATAAGTTCCAAAGTGAGGAAAAGGACCACATGAGGAGGAATGCTAGATGGTTGAACTCAGCAGTTAAGGTATGGGAAAAGTTTTGGGAGAATATGGAAGAGAGAAATGAACAGTTCATTTTGGGACCTGTGAAACCTCAGATGCCTTTGGACATTCATGGAGAGATGTTGGGTCCATGGTTGGAACATGACACCATGAGTGTTGAGCAAGTCCCAACTGTATGTGTGAACTTGTGAATCATCAGCCTGGATGTGAATGGAATCTTCTGGACGAGAGGACAGAGGGCGGAAGAGGGCAGTGGGCAGTGAGCCTGGAAGCACACAGAAGTTAGAGAAGGTGCTGGCAATGGGGGTTGGGGAGAAATACAGAGAGGGTTGAGGCATCTTACTGATGAATTTCAGTGATGAGAATATCACGGGAAGGAGGGTATGAATCAGTTACATCAATTGCTACTGATAGGTCAGATAATTAAATCTTGAGTTCCTGCAGAATTTTAAAAATTAGCTGGATTCTGCCTTTGAAGGAGCTAGTTTAAAATTTTGTAATTATGATAGCATATATGCACTACTATATATAAAACAGGTATATATCAAGACAGGGAACTATAGTCAATGTCTTGTAACCTATAATATAAAATAATCTGAAGAAGAATATATGTGTGTGTATAAACATATATATATATATATTTTCTGACCCTGCTGTACACTTGAAACTAATATAACACTGTAAATAACTATATACTTGATAACTTAATAATAAAATAAGTCATTTGGCTCTTACCCAAGAATATTTGGGAGAGTATTCCCTTGCTTTCCTGTGTCCTTACCATAGCTATTTTGTATTTGGTTTTCATTTTTAACTTTAGAAGTTCTCTTATAAAAAATTATCATAGAAGATGTTAAAAAGGAAAAAATAAAAACTACTTAAGACCAGTGCATGTAAAATTATTTGTACAAAAAGAAGAGTATCATTGCTCCAGATGTGTACAAACCACTGTGTTTGGAGCACAGGGAAGAGGGAAGTATGTCTAACAGGCAGCTGGTAGGTAAGAAGGAGCAAGCAGCCGATCTCAGAGCCCAGGGCTCCTGGGACCACGGAGACCTGCCTCCACTTCACCAGCTTCCTGGTGCAAACACTTGATTCTGAGATAGAAGGACTCTGTGTGCTACTGAGATAATAGCCAGAGTTCCTTTTGCTTCTCTTCAGCTCCCGCATGTGCTAAGTTGGGCTTCCCAGGTGTCCCTAATGGTAAAGAACCCGCCTGCCAAATGCAGGAGACATAAATGATGTGGGTTCTGTCCCTGGGTCGGAAAGATCCCCTGGAGGAGGGCATGGCAACCCACTCCAGTGTTCTTGCCTGGAGAATCCCATGAACAGAGAGGAGCCTGGTGGGCTGCGGTCCATATTTTACTTGCTGTTACCCGTGTGCTCGATGGTAAATCTCAGTAACCTTTGTCCTGTGTCATTTCTGGGCATTCAGAGAACACGAGTTCATCAGATACTCTCTTCTTTACAGAAAGATTTCTCTCTCCTGCTCAGAGTCATGCTTTATTCCTGGAGGCTATGTTAGCATCACTATTCTTCAGTTTAGGACTTCAAACAGACTTCAGATTTGACAGAGTGCCTCAGCCGTGCTCTCTTCGTGTTTGACCTCCCCAATACCTCTCAGCCAAGAGCACAGTACTTACGCCTTTCTTGTTAAGCCAAAGAAAGAGGTGCACGTGGAATGGATAAATCTGCTGTTCTCCAGTCTGTCCCCCTCGCCTGCCAAATATGTCCAGACATGTCTGAACTACAGCAGATAGAAAATGAAACAGATAGGAGAAACAAACATGAATAGTATCTTCTGTTCTTAAGTAAGAAAAAGAAATAATCCAACTTTTTATCTTTTACTTAAAGAAATTGAAATCTAATAATTTTAACTGAAGCATCTAAAAACACAAAGCTGAATTTTGTAGAGCTCAGACATGTATCCAAGTTTCCAAATCTTGGGATATTTCCTTTTCCAATAAAGCAAAAACACACAGATACACACGGAAATACCACAGTAACTGAATTTTGAATACGATCTGTTTCCATTGAGCAGATCAATTAATTTTACTGTACTCTTGGAAACAAGAGAATTATTTGGGAGACAAACAAGGTGATAATTGGCTGTATCATACTGCAGACTCAGAAAGGGAAGGACAGCAATGCTTGGCTAATTTCTCTTTATGTTTCAAACTTCAAATTGTATGAACTTGTAATGGAGAAGCAAGAGTTTTGAATAGATTTGCTTAGAGGATGAGAAACTTAATAAATACTGAAAAGTAGTATACAATCTTAATATTGAATTTCTGAAGTTCATGAATCTTGTGTAGGGCAGCAGAGTATCACAATACTCATAGAGATATGTATTTACAGAGACAACTGGTTAGGCGAAATATAAATCTAACTGAACTAATCATTTAGCTAAGGAATCAACTTTGTGCAGATAATGTTAGAGATTTTCAAATTTATTTGTGTAAATAGCTGGGGACTAGATTTTGCTGATAGGTGGTTATAAACTCGATCTCCACCAATCCTATCTGGGTTCCACATTCCTACTAGAGTTAACCTTTTAAAAATCCTTTGTTTAACTCAGTCCCTTTGTGTAAAATCCTTGTTCCTATTTGCCGCAGAATGAATGTCAAACTTCTTTATATGACATTAAAGAAGTCAGGGTCCTCTCCGTCTAACTGGACTTACCTTTCTAATGGTGTCACTGGCCCCTGTTCCTCAGGTTTTTTCCTAGCCAAATCCTTTTTTTCTTTCTTTGTATTATTCTACTACCTACCTTTCATTCACAGATTTGCCTGTTAATAGCTGCCTCCAAGTTGTTTCACATGCGTACACTGCACGCTTGCCTCCCACCTCTTTCTCTTTCTCTTTCCTATTGGAATGCTCTTCTAATTCTTCTTGACCAGCTGAAAGCCTCTGACACCAAAGACTCCTATGAGATGTCAACTTACCTGAGACTCCAGTGACTGCTTCTGGACCCCATTATAATCCGTCGACTCTTATTCACAGTACTTGCAGGTTATTCAGCTCTCCCTTTCCCTGTCCAAGCTTGCATTCTGTTTTCATTCTCCAAAGTGGCTGTTTCATAGGTACCACCTTTTTCAGCCCTACTGCCCTGACGGCTCGTTCAGCGGACGACTCAAGGCCCGCTGTGTGACACGACCCCCACCAAACTGTACCCCACGCCAGGAGGCCCACCCATGCCTTCGCGCCAGTTCCCTCCCACACTTAGCAGTGTCCCCTTCCAGATCACCGGACTGTGCTCCCCCAGGATCCCTTTCCTTGTCTGGGATCTGGCCCTTTACTCTCCCATGCCTTTGTACCTTCTTACCACTGCCTTCTTCCTGTCAATCTGCACTATCCTGGTTTTTATTTTTGTTTATTTCAAACCACAGTGTTTCCCCCGATTTCAGCTTCTTTCTCAAACAACTGCTGTGTTGCTTAGTGCTTGCTTTTTATTTGATTACAGATGTGTGGAAATATTAGTGGGTATCTATGAAAGTGAGAGTTGCTCATTCGTGTCTGACTCTTTGCGACCCCATGGTCTATACAGTCTGTGGAATTTTCAAGGCCAGCATACTGGAGTGGGCAGCCTTTCCCTTCTCTAGGGGATCTTCCCAACCCGGGGATCGAACCCAGGTCTCCCATACTGCAGGCAGATTCTTTACCAGCTGAGCCACAAGGGAAGCCCAAGAATCCTGGAGTGGGTACCTATGACACCACATCAGTTCTATGTATTCCTCTAGTCCACACACTCAGATGTCAATCACCCTGTACAGCTGCCATGCTTCTGAACTCCAAATCCATGGCTTTTCTGACTTTGTTATCACTCTCTGCACTTTCTGCCGACATTCTTTCATGAAATACTACCCTCTTCCATTTTGAAGAATATGGATTATCTCCTACTTTTCTGATTTTTTTTTTGTTTTCCTGTTTGTTAGGAACTGAAAATATAGTTGGACACGCCATTCCTGAACTATCATCAGTGGGTCCCAATTACCTACATAATGAATATCCTAGACTTTCTTAATCTTAATACAATCTAACTTTTGCACAGCCTTTTAGAACCATACCAGAAGGCTTCCAAAATATCACACACATTCATACCTTCCGGCCTTGGATAATGCTGTTGCTCTCTGTCTAGAATGCTGTTTCACACTTTTCAACTTGAGAAAGTCATGCTTATCTTGCAAATTATCTCCCAAATGTCACTCCCACTGTACCACCTGCTTTCTCTAATTATTATGTGGAGAATTAGTAACTGCCTCTGTGTTGCTTTTACACTTTTTAATGTGCATTACAAATTTTTGGTAATATTACATGTCTCATATTGAAAGCAGAGAAGGCAGTGGCACCCCACTCCAGTACTCTTTTGCCTGGAAAATCCCATGGACAGAGGAGCCTGGTAGGCTTTGGTTCATTGGGTCTCTAAGAGTCAGACACGACTGAACGACTTCACTTTCACTTTTTACTTTCATGCATTGGAGAAGGAAATGACAACCCACTCCAGTGTTCTTGCGTGGAGAATCCCAGGGATGCGGGAGCCTGGTGGGCTGCCGTCTATGGGGTTGCATGTAGTAGGACACGGCTGAAGCAACTTAGCAGCAGCAGCAGCAGCATATTGAAAGTATTTTTAAAACTTTCTCTTTCCTATCACACTATTTCCTCAGGTTAGGGTCTGTATTCGCCTTTACATGCACAATGCTTAGCACACTGTAAGTGGTCACTAAATATTATTTATTTAATAATAGTTTGTCTTCAATCAGAGCTCTTTGGTGAGGACAATTTTGCCATATCCTCCAATTACATATCTCTCTAAAATGATGAAACAGATTGGATAAAAAATAGTTTTTCTACAATTTAAGTGGTGATTTTGAAGTAATTAGGGACATAGTGTTTGTTGTAATGATGACAACAGAATGAAATATTTTAAATTAGTACTTTAAAACATAATTTCTAAATTTTTAGTTTACAGTCCAGTCATTCAAGTTCAGTTAATATTAACTGTAGCTCTTTTTTTTTCATATTTCATGATTTATCTCTGACTGTTCTCTGGTTTGTCATGTTCTGTTAAAATGTGTAGACCATAGTTCTGAAAAATGCCAGCTTAAAATGAATTTATACTGACTGTATACTCTACAGAACAGAAGGTGAACATTTTAGAAACTCTTACTCTCTCCCAAATGTTGATCATTCACCTGATAGCTATTTCTTTTCTCAGTCTAATTTTATTGGATTTACTGAATTAAACTCTGTCTTATAATGATGGAATTGAATAGTTAAGAAAGCCTAATTTGGGCCAACTTCTATCTTATTTTACCTTAATCCATGAAAGGGAAACTCCCACATTCTGCAGTTCTCACCTACTGCATCCTAGAAACCAGAGACAAAAGTTCCGATTATCTATATCCATTGAGGAGGTGTTTGGAGCTTACCATCACCAACCAGGTCACATCTCAACTGCAGAAACCAAGTCTTATGTGACTGCATAAGGCCTGTNACCTACTGCATCCTAGAAACCAGAGACAAAAGTTCCGATTATCTATATCCATTGAGGAGGTGTTTGGAGCTTACCATCACCAACCAGGTCACATCTCAACTGCAGAAACCAAGTCTTATGTGACTGCATAAGGCAGTTACGTGCCAGAGCTCAGCACAGGGGCTGTGATTATAGATGTGAATGCATGAATGATGACCATGGTAATTATTTTACACACTTACATTCATTACATTTCCTGTGTAGTTTTAGGATTATAAGAGTGTTTGCAAAATCAGTGTTCATAATTTGCTGAAATTGAAGTGTTAAAGTTAAGATGGATTATTTTTTAACTCCTGAGGATTTGTTTTTGTCTTTAAACAAAAAATATAGACAATGTGGCATTTCCTGTAAGCATAATATGAATATAACGTCCTCATGATTACAGTTGTTAACTTTCACCTGAACACTTTGACTTATGTAATTGCAGCCCACATTCTTCTTTTTAGTCAATAAGGACCTTACCTGTTTATCAGAGTTTCAGAATAGTTAGGTTCTCAGTGTCTGAACTTAAGGATAGGCATTTCATATTATAGATTATGTCTGGATTTATGCATCTGAGTTCAGATTTTTAAAAAAACTATTACACTAGTAGCATTTAAAATATTAAGAAAAAGCCCTTACAATATCAGAACCTATAAATCATTGATAATACCTTTCTGTGTTCCATTTCAGATGAGTTTATAATACTATGTTGTAATCAGCATATATATAGATTAGTGTTCTGTGTATTAATATATTGCCAAACAGAATTGTCTGCATTGTCAAAATCTTTTATATTATTATTCTAATGGTTACATAGTAGTAACTGCTGCTGCTGCTGAGTCACTTCAGTCGTGTCCAACTCTGTACATCCCCATAGATGGCAGCCCAGTAGGCTCCTCTGTCCCTGGAATTCTCCAGGCAAGAATACTGGAGTGGGTTGCCATTTCCTTCTCCAATGCATGAAAATGAAGAGTGAAAGTGAAGTCCCTCAGTCATGCCCGACTCTTAGCGACCACATGGACTGCAACCTACCAGGCTCCTCTGTCCATGGGATTTTCCAGGCAAGAGTACTGGAGTGGGTTGCCATTGCCTTCTCCGACATAGTAGTCTAGAGATCTAATATTCTGAAATTTACATAATATTCTCATTACTGTTTACTTACAAAATATTCAGGTTTATTGTAGAATTATAAATCAGCAAGCAACCTGAATTAAGAAGAAGTACTTAGAATTTCACTTCCCGCAGACAATCACAATTAATATATTAGAATATATTTTGAATGTTATGTATATATGTAGTTAATTAAATATTCATATAAACAAGCACATAAATATATATTATGTGTGTGTTTTAATGTGANTTATTGTAGAATTATAAATCAGCAAGCAACCTGAATTAAGAAGAAGTACTTAGAATTTCACTTCCCGCAGACAGTCACAATTAATATATTAGAATATATTTTGAATGTTATATATATATGTAGTTAATTAAATATTCATATAAACAAGCACATAAATATATATTATGTGTGTGTTTTTAATGTGACCATATAATATATAATAAGAATATAAAAAATATAATCAGAAATATTATTGATAGTATATTTTGACCAATTTTGCACTTATAAATCAGAGTTATCTGCATAGTACTTCCTTTTTAGAATATGTTATTGTACACTTAGAATATACTTTGTTGCATTGCAGTGGTTAAGTATCCATATCATTATGCAGCTGTCTTATTAGTTATTTAAAATAAACTCTAATATAGTTAAAGGTATGCATATTTTAAGGCTTTACTATCTGCACCAGAAAGGATCAAGAAAAGGTTATGTAAAGTTATATTTCTAACATCAAAGATGTAACACAGCTTAGCCTTTTATTTTAAAGGAACTCTTTAGCATGAATCGTTCAATTTGCTTAAGTATGTTCAAAATATCTCAAATAAAACCCAGTTTTAGCTGTATATAAGGTTAGATAATGGTTATATTGGACTTTTTCTTATCAAATTGAAATAAATATTAATTTATCTTAACACAACAGTGATTAGTGATGTAGTCTCTGCAATTTGAGCATAAATTCCTCAATAAAAATAAAGACCGTATAGTAATCATGCCCAGGCAGTAGCATCTCAGTTATCCGTAAGCTGTAGAGTTTTTCCAAATTAATTTTTAAACTGCTTACCTGCATTTCACTTAAGTAAGGACTCAGAAAAAGTGAAACGTTTTAAAAAAGCAGCTAGCTTTTTGTCTAGACACTGTGCCACTTTATAAGTGAAACCACTTACACAGCTGGGTGAGTTAAATGTACCGTTAATTAATAGTTGAAAGAATTCCCAGGACTGAGAGTGAAAAAAACATATAAGTATGTAAATTTCAACTTGCATTTCCTTTAACACCTAGTCACAATAACTTTGTTGTACATTAAGAAAGCTCTAAAATATTTGTAAAATTATTTCAGTAAGAATATTTCAAGGTCAGTTTGGTCTGATTTTCTTTTCATCTCTGATAAAAATGAAGCCATTACAATTTTTTTTAATTTAATAAAATTAAATCAGGCTTCCAGGGATTCCAGTATGGTAGTTTCTGACCTGGCATTTAGAAGTGTCAAAAGTCCAGCCAGATCAATCGAAGGGAGCAGTGCTTGTTTTGGTGATGTCATCTGTCACCTTGTCAGCTGGACACAAAGTTGAAACTGGGCTTCTATTTCAGATAATACCTCTGAAACTGGTTTCAGTCCCACAGCACTGTTATCTATATACATCTGGCAAGAGAAAACCACCTTACTTCTCAAAACTTTTCGCTTGCTGTCCCTAACTGTACATTGGCTACACTTAAGATTCTTTTTTTTAATCTAATCCATTTTCAATACTATGCAGATGGTTTCTTTTTTTCTTTCTTTCACTGAACTGTTGCCCCAAAATACTGTATACTAGGAATGGATCAAGTTAGACTCTAGGTTCAATATTTGTATATTTCATAATTTCCCTCAGAATGCCTTACCATGCTGAGATACTATACTAGGTATCTCACAAAAAAAGTGCATTTTGTATCCATTCAATGTGGCTATCAGCTGGAAGAAAGAGGGCAGAGGAATGGGCAAAAAAGAGGAAAGAGAAAAGACAAGGGGAGAGAGGAATAGAATGAATGCATAATGAATAAAAGAAGGTTCTTGCATAGCAGCTCTAAAGAATCAGCTACAGCAGTTTTTTGTTTTGTTTTTTTTCCCCAAGTGTGTTTGGAGGACCACCTGCAACTGGGCTTGTTAGAAGCAGAGCTTCCTGAATGCTGGTCCATATCTGCTAAGTCAGCTCCCCTTGGGATGGAACTCAAGGACGTGTATTTTTCAGGAGCACCAAAGATGATCTTATGTCCACTAAAGTTTGAAATCTGTCGCAGTAAAGTGTAAATAAAGTTAATTGAGAATTCTGACCCATAACCTGATTTAGAAAGATGGTATTGGCTTAGAAAACCTAGTCATATATTATGACTTGTTCTCAAGCATTAAGAACAGTGTAAAAGCAGAGAACCTGCTAAGAAAATAAATGTTCCATGGGAAATGCATTGGAAAGCAGAAACTGATGAGGACTTATTCACCCTATATTGTTCACTCCTGTTGGAAGGCTCATCCTTGAAATGCAAGCAGGAGCATATTAGGATAGAATGACTATTTACCTGCAGAGTGTTTTTCTTTCAAGTGAACCTAAATGATAAGTATAATTAATGTTTAAGTAACACAGTAATTAAACTGTGTAGGTATAGCCTCTCTCTGAATTGCTGAAGCATACAAATTATTTGAAGAATTTGAATACCAAATGCTGTTTGCATGCCAACATATTTACTATAAATCTATTGATGGTGAAACATAATTTGCCCAGGCCAGTATTATAAATATCATCTAAATAACAGATAGTGCTGATTGATCATTGCTAATATATTTGAGGGAATATTTTAATTATAACTTCTGATACCATAAGCTTATTTCTTTATACACTTTAAAAGTTTTTTTCTCATCTAAGAAAAAAATAGCATTAAAAAAAAATAAGAAATGAATTCACAGCCCCAAAGGTCAAATGCTAATTTTGGGTTTCCTTCATTTAAAAAAAATATTCCCAATATCAGTGTCAAAACTATTGATTATTAGTGAAAAATACATTTCCTATGGTGCTCTTTTTGACTTGTACATTTTAATCTCTGTTTAAAACATGTTAGTCTCTGCTTCTTTTCCCTCCAATGTTTGAAGCTGAATCACAACACCAGGATATTATGCAAATCAAGACAATTCTTTCCGCAGCTCTGAAAATTTAATGTCAAAAAATACATATTTTAGCATACATAATTTAGTGAAAAGTTCATTTTTATTTTTTATGCAAAAGTGCTCTAAGCTTTGGAGTAACAGAATTTTGTGGGTTCCTGGTTTTACCACATGATTTAAGAATGTTTACTTCCTCATGGATATCTAAAGATGTTAGCATCTGACTTTTTTTTTTCTGGAATTGTACCAGTGTCATTTTCATTCTGTTGTTATTGTTATTATTACCTCATGTTGGAGCATAAATGAAAAATTACTCAAAGGATCAGTGGTTGACATGCACCTAACTCCTGGCTGATAATGTAGACTGTGCTTCCTGGGAGGAGTGAGCCATGTCACGCCCTTAGGCTAGGATAGAGTAATGTTGTCTGTAACTCAGCTTGTCCTGTAAATGCTTCTGAAAACTATCACACTGTCAAAAACACCAGCCCATTTAGAATCACTGCCCTGAACACCACCAGCAATGACAAGACCTTTAGTTACTGACTGTGGGCCCCTCCCAAACAAAACAGGCGCTCATCCCAAAATGACTGGGTTCTGCTTCGTGGGGCAAGTGGGGTTGTCAGAGTGGCGAAACTCATTTCTAGGTCACACTGTCACTAACGTTTTGATTCTAAGAAAGGGGATGGATCTTGCCAGGCCTCCGTTTCCTCATTTTAGGGAAAGTGGTTTGAGGTAGACAATTTTGAGAATTTTCCTTGGTTGCACAATACACCTGAGTTGATAAGAAAAGTGCAAAGTATGTGGTGGTAAGGTAAGCAATGATTAGATCTCTTAATGAGGTTAAATGTGAATAAAAATTAAGAAAAGATAGAAAAATGTTATGAAAATCTAAATATGAAACATGTTGGGGTAGAAAAGAAAGAGATAAGAGTGAGAACAATAGGAAAATGTATTACCAGAGTGTCTTTAAAAGTATAAAATGATAGATAATGTTTGGTAGAGGCATCACATTAAGAAAAAAGAATAGCAATGTGTTTTTCCAAGCTTGTATGCAAGTAGGTAGAAGATTAATGGAATGATATTTTAAAGTATGCTTTTCAACACATATGCTTAGGAATTTTAACTATGTTTTTTAAAGTTATTTAACAAAAATAGCAATGTGGATTCATGTTATATTTTCTCACCCTTTCTTTCTTATGGAAGTTATTTTCAATATTGAAACAAATTTCCCAAATTGATTAAAAACAAACAGCCCCACTTAACCTCACATGGTCAATAATTTTTTTGATGTCAGAATATTCTGCTATATCTAATCTTAATACAATTTAACATCTAATTCTACTTCCATTCTTTTAAACTACACTCATGTCTGTAAAATAATGATAAGAAAATTTTAATTCCTAGGCACTTGCATTTTCTGTGTGTTGAAAACCTTTTGAGTTTTCTACATCTGTGTAAACAAACCAAAGTACTAAGTTTATGTATGGCATAAATCATGTGGATCTGACTAAGGCTTGTATTTCATGTGTTATTATAAAAGTTATAAGTTTTTACTCATATCTCTCTGTCATGCCAAATCAATTATTTCTTTAGTAGTTACTTATGGATCATCAGAATGGACCAGGTACTTGTCAAGATGTTGTGGGAGAAGTGTGTTATGCTACAGATACAGAAATAGATGATGATGACAGACAGAATNAGAATCACTGCCCTGAACACCACCAGCAATGACAAGACCTTTAGTTACTGACTGTGGGCCCCTCCCAAACAAAACAGGCGCTCATCCCAAAATGACTGGGTTCTGCTTCGTGGGGCAAGTGGGGTTGTCAGAGTGGCGAAACTCATTTCTAGGTCACACTGTCACTAACGTTTTGATTCTAAGAAAGGGGATGGATCTTGCCAGGCCTCCGTTTCCTCATTTTAGGGAAAGTGGTTTGAGGTAGACAATTTTGAGAATTTTCCTTGGTTGCACAATACACCTGAGTTGATAAGAAAAGTGCAAAGTATGTGGTGGTAAGGTAAGCAATGATTAGATCTCTTAATGAGGTTAAATGTGAATAAAAATTAAGAAAAGATAGAAAAATGTTATGAAAATCTAAATATGAAACATGTTGGGGTAGAAAAGAAAGAGATAAGAGTGAGAACAATAGGAAAATGTATTACCAGAGTGTCTTTAAAAGTATAAAATGATAGATAATGTTTGGTAGAGGCATCACATTAAGAAAAAAGAATAGCAATGTGTTTTTCCAAGCTTGTATGCAAGTAGGTAGAAGATTAATGGAATGATATTTTAAAGTATGCTTTTCAACACATATGCTTAGGAATTTTAACTATGTTTTTTAAAGTTATTTAACAAAAATAGCAATGTGGATTCATGTTATATTTTCTCACCCTTTCTTTCTTATGGAAGTTATTTTCAATATTGAAACAAATTTCCCAAATTGATTAAAAACAAACAGCCCCACTTAACCTCACATGGTCAATAATTTTTTTGATGTCAGAATATTCTGCTATATCTAATCTTAATACAATTTAACATCTAATTCTACTTCCATTCTTTTAAACTACACTCATGTCTGTAAAATAATGATAAGAAAATTTTAATTCCTAGGCACTTGCATTTTCTGTGTGTTGAAAACCTTTTGAGTTTTCTACATCTGTGTAAACAAACCAAAGTACTAAGTTTATGTATGGCATAAATCATGTGGATCTGACTAAGGCTTGTATTTCATGTGTTATTATAAAAGTTATAAGTTTTTACTCATATCTCTCTGTCATGCCAAATCAATTATTTCTTTAGTAGTTACTTATGGATCATCAGAATGGACCAGGTACTTGTCAAGATGTTGTGGGAGAAGTGTGTTATGCTACAGATACAGAAATAGATGATGATGACAGACAGAATCACACATACACAAAGTGAAAAGAAAGAGAAAGTCGCTCAGTCATGTCCAACTCTCTGTGACCCCATGGACTATGCAGTCCATGGAATTCTCCAGGCCAGAATCCTGGAGTGGGTAGTCATTCCTTTCTCCAGGGGATCTTCCCAACCCAGGGAGCGAATTCATATCTCCCTCATTGCAGGTGGATTCTTTACCAGCTGAGCCACAAGGGGCGCTGATACACAAGACTAATCTATTATTAAACATATAAATATTTTTGAGTGATTGGTCAATAAATACTCTTAAGAATTTAGTGAAGATGGAATCATTTTCAGTTGTAGTAAATAAACTATTTAATGGCAAAATTAGAATTATTTGGCCAGTCAAACCTGGGATTTGAACAGGTGCCAAGAGCTGCAAAGAGAAAGGCATGAATAAAAGTAAAGTGTAAAGTGTAAAGTGGTTTGAGGGCAAGAGGGGAAATGGATGACAAAAGATGAGATGGTTGGATAGCATCACTGACTCAGTGGACATGAGTTTGAGCAAACTCTGGGAGATAGTAGAGGACAGGGAAAGATGGCATGCTGAGTTCATGCGGTCACAGAGTTGGACACAACAATTCAAAGTGGTTTGGGAGACACGGAGATTAGCAGATGAACCTGGCTATTGCAGTGACCTCATACGAGGGACAGTATATATGTCTGTGATCGAGGCAGGAAAGCCTTAAATGCTAGTCTAGTAGACTTGAAAGTTATCCTGTGGGCAGAATAAAGCCTTAGGGATAATAGAAGTATTTACATTATTAAATATTATGAGGGTAGATTAGTCTGCCTGAATTCTTATTTCTGAATGTCTATACAAGTCAGTGCCCTGTGTAGCACATGAAGGCTTATTCACATCACAAAGAGTCATTTGTTGGGTGCTTAATGGTGAACCTTGCCTGCACCAGGACACGTACAACGATTGCTCCCTAGTGTTCTTTAAGAATTGAGCCCGTGGAATCTAAAGGTTCTTAGTGTCCTGAATACAGCATACTTTTGTACCCACTGGGCTAAATTGTGCTAGGTAGTAAGCTAAATATGTTAGTCACAGTTATAATTAGGCTTCCAAAAATACCAGATAGTGGACCTACTATCACCTTGTAGCAGGTATATAGGCTCATATTAACTTAGCACATGAAAGAACCAGATGCTGGAAAGAATTTGACTTGCCATGAATTCTGTTCAGTTCAGTCACTCAGTTGTGTCCGACTCTCTGTGACNCAGCTCCAGCTCCCTGCAGGAGCACCCAGCCCGCACCCCTCAGCCAGGCCTGCAGGCTTCTCATGACGCCCATGGCCCCATCTAAACTCAAAGCTCTGTTGAATACCACCCTTCCACGTCCTTCTAGATTTCTTGTTGGCAGCTCATTCCTCCACTGTGAATTCACCAAGTGGTATTCTCTCAAATATTATTCAAGAAATACACAGAGATGATTCCCTAACCCAAAGAGACTTGTTACGATAACTCCTGTAATTGTCACAACATACTTTTTATATCTTTCATAAAATATCTTTGTGTTCCATACATTCCTCCCTGCTAGAATAAACATTTCTGAAGAGCGAAAACCTGTTTTCCTCACCTCTGTGTTCTCAGAGGCTAACCCCACAGGAGACCTAGGCTTTTGGCCACTGTGGACATTTTATATGTATTTGTTGAATAAATGAGTGGAAGAAAAGACTCAGTAACTATCTTGATATAAATGCCAAGGATCAAGCATTTATTTAATCAATCATGAGATAACAAATGGTGAAAAGGTATTTATTCCTTCTACTTGCCCTTGTATGTGTAAGATCTGCCATGCTGTATTTCACCTTTGTTTCCTTTAAGGCATTTCTTTTATTCTTCTAGCTAGTTATTTCTCACTACGCGTCTCCAGCTGGTACCACTGTATAGTATAAAAAGAGTGTTGAATGTAGGCTGCTGCTGGAATGTGAAATGAAGACTGTTGAGTTAAAGCATCTGAGTCTTGTGTGTAGAAAATATCTAACGAAACACCCAACAACACCCAAAATACCTCTGCAAAATGGGTCTTCTAATAATCCTTAAGATGGTTACAAGTTCCAGTTAAAATATTCACGTCAAGTTTCTGGGGTAGTGTGTAGCGTCTGTGGTAAGCTTTCAGTAAATTGTAGCTATGTGCCCTACAGTAGGTTCTCCTTATACATGTGCCTCTCTCTTTTTATACATGTGCCTGCATGCTCAGTCATGCCTGAGTCTTTGCAACCCTATGGACTGAAGCCTGCCAGGCTCCTCTGCTCATGGGATTTTCCAGGCAAGAGTACTGGAGTGGTTTGTTCTTTTCTACTCCAGGAGATCTTCCCAACCCAGGAATTGAACCTGCGTCTCCTGCCTTGGTGGATTCTTTACCTACTGTGCCACCTGGGAAGCCCTGTGTTGTACATAGCAGTTTGTATATTTCAATTCCAATCTCCCAATTCGCTCTGAATGCTTTCTCACCCCACCTTGGTATCCACATGTTTGTTCTCTACATCTCTGTCTCTTATTTCCACTTTGAAAATAGGCTCATCTGTACCATTTTTCTAGATTCCACATATATGAATTAATATATATTTGATTTTCCCTTTCTGACTTCACTCTGTTTAACAATCATTAAGTCCATCCATGTCTCTGCAAATGCAGCACAATTTGATTCCTTCTTATGGCTGCATAATAAAAGAGGGGTTATATGTATATGTACAGTTGATTCGTGTTGTTATACAACAGGAACTAACATAACATTGTGAAGAAAACTATACTCAAAAACTTAAAAAATAAAATTGTAGCTATGATTGTATTTCAAGCCCAGGTGCATTTGTGAGTAGCAGAGAGTCAATTAAAAAGAACTTATGATAAAACTTTGAAAAATAATAATCTAGTTTCACCATTTTTGTTGCCGTCTACGTGCTTATTTGGAGAAAGAAATGGCAACCCACTCCAGTGACCTTACACAGAGAATCCACATAGATGGAGGAGCCTGGTGGGCTATGGTCCATGGGGTTGCAAAAGAGTTGGACACAACTGAGTGACTCAACAACAGCAACCTGCTTATTACTGCCAAATGACTGTGGTGCTTGTCATTTAAATGTTTAGTGTCATGATTTCTATCTTTGGCTGGAGGTGGAAGGTGGTAGAAAAGAAAGTGAGTAACTGAGTTACTATTTTTTTGAGGAATAGAGTAGCTTTTCTTCTAGCAACTGGGGCCCATTCCTCCTCCTTTGCTAAGTTTGGAGGGAAGGGCAAAGAACAGAACAAAGACTTTAGAGGCGGAAGAATGCAAATCCCAGATCTGGTTCCCTGGGCCCTGAGCCTCTCCATCTGCACATCCTCGCTGCAGTGAGTGGAATTCCGCACAAACCGCTTACTGGTTCACACCTTTAATGCCACCACTGTTTTATGTAAAATCGGAAGCTGGTGCCCGCCTCCCCGAGTGAGAGGTGAGGGAGCGGGGGACGCATAAACAGTGAGACATACGCACCTAGCAGCACCCAGCATGGCACACGGCAGGCACTCCAGTGTTTCTCCCTCCTCTTTCCTCTCCCTGACCCTCTGCCCAAGCTGCGGTGATCTAAGAATACGCTACTGGAGAAATGAAACAGCTTGCTTTGGTGCGGAAGACTAAGGAGGAGAATTTAGAATTTGTGTAACTAGCATGAAACCTTTCTTGGAAGAAGAAAACAAGTTCGAGTCCTGGCTTTCTCCCGCTAGCTCTGTGACTTGGACCCTCAGATATTTTTGGACCTCATTTTCTTCCCATAAAATGTTGGTTTACTACTTGCAGCTCTCATCATCTACCATTCCAGAATAAACAAGCCAGTCTTGTATCCCCAACTGATAGACCCAAAGAAATGTTACAATATTTTGCCAAAACAAAATTTTGAAAGATGGAAAATTCGAGGACAAGAAGGTCTCTCCATTCTTTATTTAATCTTCCAGACTTTCTCTCTTTCAGATTCTTAAAGTCAGCTCTCCTTGGAAAAGATGTATTTCAAATAAATCAACAGTGTTTCTATAAAAGATTGATAAGTACATGTTTCAGTATATAAAACATTTGACTTAAAAGGAACAAAGCACGTGGCAGATGCTTCTTTATCCTGGAATTTCACAGCTGTCATCTGTTACAGTAATAATGGTTGAATGAGTATTGTTTATTCCACGAAAGAAATTATCCAGCCTTCAGAGTATAAAGATGTCTTTCATTTTTCTCACCTTGATGTCTGAAAGCAATGGGACATACCTTGCTTCATGTGTAACTAGCTGCTTACTGTCAATTACACGCGCATGTCCGTGACACTCACCCACCCCTTTAAATCTGGCTTTCGCCAGCTTCACTCCATTAAAACCGATCATTCCCACTGCCACAGCCCTCTGGCTGCCTGAATGCTGCTACTGCCTCTTCTCCTCCATGTCTGCACTCCTGGCCTCCTTCCGCTCTGCACACACACGCTTTCTCCTCTGTACCACTGTGCACTTCCGGTCCATTCCTTGTCTCCTCTGTTACCCTGCCTTTCTCTTTCTTGCAATCAGATTGCATCCTCAGATGACTGCTCTCTCTACAGCCTTCCTCCTTGGTATATTTACTCACGCCCCAAAATTGAGTTTAGCCAGTCCCTCTAGGGCAATGTCTTCTGAATATCTACATGCAGTACTGACATCTCTCGTGTCTGTATAGCTGCTTCTGGGTATCTCTGCCAGGAGGTACCACTGGATACTTCAATGCACAAAGTCCCAACGCAAAACTCACTATATCCCATAGAAATTGATTTCTCTTTCCTTCTTTTACACCGGCGATAGAGAACAGCTTTGAAGTTACAAAGCAAATCTTCGCTTACTCATTCCCTTTTGCTTCTTGTTTGCTTTGTGCTATGGAATTTTCCTCTTTGACTGGTTTCAAAGTCATTACTTGCTTTTCCCCCCTGCTATTGCCTTCCATCTTTTATTACGTTTAGCCTGAGCTATTGTAATAAATACCGTTATAATTGGTTCCACATCATCTCTTTTCCTATCCTGAGCCATTCTACATCTCTGCTAGGCTAGACTTATAGATCAGATTGATTGCATAATTTTCCTTCAGAGTAGCTTCCATGACCTTCTGCTTCAACTGGCATTCAAGGCCCTACACAGAAAAGCTGATCTGCCTTGTACCCACTGAAGTGAAGTGAAGTGAATTCGCTCAAGTCATGTCCAACTCTGCGACCCCATGGACTGTAGCTCCTCTGTCCATGGGATTTTCCAGGCAAGAGTACTGGAGTGGGTTGCCATTTCCTTCTCCAGGGGATCTTCCCAACCCAGGAATCGAACCTGGGTCTGCCACATTGCAGGCAGATGCTTTACTTGCCTTCATGTTGACTTAATTTAACCCAGTTACTTTTATTGTAGCTATATATATCTCAACTTATATCATTTTTCTCTCATAAAACTTCAAATACCTTAAGAGGTTATAGTGAATGCTCTATAAATATTAATTGAACAAATAAATAATTGAATCTTCTAGTTATTTTCTATCCTGTCTTATGGCATCTATCTTATAGTGCTTTATGCTGTGTTTGTTTGTATATTTATTTCATCTCCCCTTCAGTAGGTAAGCACCAAAAAGTCAGAGACTACATTTTACTTATTTTTCTAACCTTGGAATGGTTAGCCCAGTATAAAATGCTCTGAAATATTTATTAAATTGACTAAGCAATATTCGTGCAAAACTTAGAATAATGCTTAAAATAACAGATAAAATATTATTACTTAGATAAAATATTAGTCAATGCTATTGTCATATATTGGAAGTGGCCTCATTTGGGTGCTTGATATACATTTTCAATAGCATGAGTTAATGACCTCATCTGTTTATTATTTGTCTCTATAAAAATTTTTTTGTGATTGTTGTTGTTCAGTCTCTCTTTGAGACTCCGTGGCCTGGAGCATGCCAGGCTCCCATTTCCTTCTCTGTCTCCCAGAGTTTGCTCAGATTCATGTCCATTGAGTCAGTGATACTATCTAACCTTCTCATCCTCTGTCATCTCCTTCTCCTCCTGCCTTCGATCTTTCCCGGTCTTTCCCAATGAGTCATTTCTCACATCAGGTGAAGAAAATATTGGAACTTCAGTATCAGTCCATCCAAAGAATATTTAGGGGTGGTTTCCTTTAGAATGGACTGGTCTGAGCTCCTTGCAGTCCAAGGGACTCTCAAGAGTCTTCTCTAACACCACAGTTCAAAGACATCAATTCTTCAGTGCTCAGCCTTCTTCATGGTCCAACTGTCACATCCATACATGATTATTGTCAAAATTATAGCTTTGGCTCTATGGACCTTTGTTAGGAAGTGATATCTCTGCTTTTTAATATGCTACGTTTGTCATAACTTTTCTTTCAAGGAGCAAGCGTCTTTTAATTTCATGGTTGCAGTCACCATCAGCAGTGCTTTTGGAGCCCAAGGAAACAAAGTTTGTCACTGTTTCCAATTTTTCCCCTTTTTTTGCCATGAAGTGATGGGACCAGATGCCATGATCTTAGTTTTCTGAATGTTGAGCTTTAAGCCAACTTTTTCCTCTCTCCTCTCATCTTCATCAACAGGCTCATTAGTTCCTCTTTGACTTGCTGCCATTAGAGTGGTATCATCTGCATATCTGAGGTAGTTGATTTTTCTCCCCTCATTGTTGATTCCAGCTTGTGCTTCATCCAGCCCAGCATTCCACTGATGTACTCTGCATATAAGTCAAATAAGCAAGGTGACAGTATACAGCTTTGTCATACTCCTTTCCTGATTTTGAACCAGTCTGTTGTTCTGTGTCGGTTCTAACTTTTGCTTCTTGACCTGCATACAGGTTTCTCAGGAGACAGGTCAGCTGGTCTGGCATTCCCGTCTATTTAAGAACTGTCCACAATTTGTTGTGATCCACACAGTCAAAGGCTTTGCATAGTCAATGAAGCAGAAGTAGATGTTTTTCCTGAAATTTTCTTCCTTTCTCTGCGATCCAGTGAATGTTGTCCATTTGATATCTGGTTCCTTTGCCTTTTCTAAACCTAGCTTGTACATCTGGAAGTTCTTGGAAGCTCTTATGTGATTGATATGAACTATATATATATATAAAAGAAATATATATATATTTTATATATATATTTTATATATATATAAAATAAGATTATATATATATTGTCAAATATATATATATTATATATATATATATAATCTGCTTCTTATTTTTAAAATCTTGACAAAATACACTATTGTATAAATTGAGAAATCTTAGGCTAAGATGGATAATTTTAGTAAACTCAGTTGATAGCAAAGCTGCAGTGTTTTATCTAAACTTTTGTTGCATTCATGAAATTATTTATAAGTTTGTGACATGTATCTTATTAAGAAGCAAAATAGTTTAGTTCCATAATGCAATTGGATAATTGGAAAGATATTGGTATTACTAGTTAAAATGAAGATTGTACTTTGTATATGTGTCTTATATTCTTAAGACAAGTATTAACCCATTTAATATTTTACCACAATCCTGAATGCTCAGCACTATTATTGTTCATGTTTACAGATAGAGAACATGAAGTACCAGGAGTTCATGTTAATTGTTCAACTTTAGAGAACTCCGGAATCTACCAAGTGCAACATCAGATTCTGTGCCGTTAGGAAGTCGCTCTCCCAGCTCTGCCTAGGGATGTATGTGCCTGTGAGATGAGTAAAAGCACCGCTGATGGCCATAAGGAAATGAAAAGATGAGAGGCTGATCTCAAGTGTGTTCCTAATATATTAGGCACAGTTTAACAGACAGCTTTTTATGTAACCAATTTCATCATCCCCAAATCTATGAATAATAAAGTTAAGGAGAAGGATAAAAAGAGAAGTTAGGGGTAAAAGAAATAATTATTTATAATTTGATGTATACAATTCTAGAATTTGTCAGGACACAGTGGTCATCAGCAGCCTGGTGAGATCTTTCTGATATTAGAGGTTCCTTTTGGAGTACTTCCTTCTTTTCTGACATTTTGTTCCATTTGAAATACCTACTGTTAGCTATTATTTGAGGTGCATTGTCAAATAAGAATAGTTTAAGAGCTGTCTTCAAATAGAGTTATTGTGTCCTCTGAAAAGTAATATTCCTATTGTTTAGCAGTTTTTTCTTATTAAAATTCAAAAGCTGCCATGCAAGGTCCATTTGATCTCTATTTGAACCAGATCCCCAAGGATGTGCCAAAGGAAAATACAATTTTAAAAGGTTCTGTGTAAAGTTTGTTTTAGAGCCTTGGACTGTACCTTAAGAAGCTCTATAAGTGATTTTGAGAAATATAAATTGTCATCCAAGCATTTTGTGAGGCATTTTGTTTTAGACCCTGAATTAAATGACCTTCTACTCACTGGAGTTAGTAATAATTCAAAGAGGCTATGTTTCCACTAAGTGAAGAGTCTTTGGAAGCATCATTTCCTTTTACATTGGACAGGAAAGCTGTATTGGTTTCCGAGCTAAAGAATAAGTCATTCCACTTCTAGGAATCTGACTGGAAGCAATAAACATTGAGCAGAAAATGTTTTAGACACCAAAATGATTGCTGCTCTTAGATAATTCATGGCAACTAAAGAGGTTTTCTGAGGGGCAGAGGCAGGCAGGTTCCATTAGTTTTCTTGTGGAATATCATGGAGCCACTAGAAAGCACTCTTATGTTCATTGAAAGGAGTATGATCATGATTCTGAAAAACTGGGCAGAGAAAAATGGACCAAGTCAAGAAGTACGGGTACTTTTCATACATTTTTACACTTGGAAGTATTACTTTTATGCTGGAAAAGAAGATAGAAGAATTTACCTCAAAAATATTACAGCAATTCTCCTGACTCTCTATTCCATGATTTATTTAAGCAGTAAGATACTGAGGTAATGTGGAAGAAAACGTTTGCCTTTCTATGTTCTTGTTCTACGTTTTTTTAAAAGGCCTTCATTATAAATAATTATGGACTTTTTTTCTCTCATGGATATTATTTCTACTTGTTTATGGGATGATTTTTCTAAGAACTAGTCATATTTTGGTTAATAACCATGTCAGTGACTAGCAATCTTCATGTAAAACCAGTCATGCTTGATGTGTTCTGTTTGATGATGTGAGGAAAAGTTTGAAAAGATGTTTTAAATAAGGGGTCATGTCATAAAATAAGAAATGAAATTCTTAAACTAAGTAATCATTGCTTCTTTCTATCATTAGGAGTTCCAAATGAGTTTCTGTTACTGGTAAACTTTCTTGGGTTTTACGTTTTAAAAAACTCATGATTCCCTCATTGTTATATGACAATTTTGTGTGGTATTTGATTTTGTTATTTTCCTGAAAAAAGATTTTACTGCACTATCTTTAGATTTCTGTTGTTTCTTTCTTCTCTTATAGTTATTCCTTCATAGGATTTTTTCTTTGACACTTTTTTCCCTTTGTCCTATTGTGTCAAAGTTGTAGCGTTGTGTGCCTACATATGGAATTCTTTATAATTGTCTGACTTGCTGTGGACTTGATTCTTCCTACATTTGAGGTGTCACGTCTTTCACTGTTTATGAGAATTTTATCCATTTTCACTTTGAATATGTCCCATCTTTCCTTGTACCAACCTCTGTGAAAGTCATATTAGAGCTGGGCAGGACGTACCTGTTCTCCATGTCTCCTAACATTTCTTTGTATTTCCATTTCTTTTGGTCTCTTCGAAGAATTCTGAGTCGAATCTAGCTTCATTCTAATTCACTACTTTTCATATCGTGATTAACCTACAGTTTACACTGTTCTCTGCATCTTATTTCAATGGCAGTTTTTCCTTTCTATAGTTTCTTTAAAGTCACCTTTATTGAGATATAATTTGCATCAAATAAACTTTACAGATTTCAGGTATGCAGTTATATATATATATATATATATATATATACACACACACACACAATAGAAATCATTTTCATTGCTTATTTTTGTGTATTTTTCCTAACATTTCTCTTTTCTGATGGAATCTTATTACCTTCACTTAGTTCATTCATTGTTTTTTGTGTTTTGCTTTTAAATGTGTTTTTTTAAGCAGTTTTTCCCCAATTAAAAATAAAATTTAAAATGTCCACGTGATTGGTAAGTTAGTGAAGATAACATGTATTTAAGTTTATGTAACAAATATTTGAATAGTACTTATGTATTAAGCCCTCGTCCAAGTACGTTATAAATATTAACTCACCCTCTTAATATTAGGTGTGTTTGTTTTGTGATGAACATCCAATTGGTTCTATATTCTGAACTTCTTGTGGCCTAATTATGGTCGGATTTTTATTTGGTTGTTTTTGATGAATTATGCTCCTGGTGGCTTTACTGCTTGTGTATTTTGTAAATGTGCACTGTGAGTATATAATTTTGCATATTTTCTCCTGTCAGTTATCTGCCATTTGCTGTGGAAGTGGTCTTTGAGGGACAGTTTGCATTTGTTTTTTTTCTCTAGGCGCTCCACAGGTATCCAAGATCACTTTAGAGTTCACATTGTGTAATACTTCACATATCTATACAATATAGGATTTTCATATATATAAGGGAATATATGCATATGTAATATACATTATATGTAAAAAAATAGAATAATAAAATTAATACATTTTTCACTCCCCATAGGTTAAGAAGCAGAACTTTATATGACCACCACTTACAGTAACTTTTCAGCACTAACAGTTCACACTGGTGGTGTTTCCTCCCTGTGTTTGTGCCAGGAGTTTTTCTCTCACAAGGAAATCTTTCATCTATTTACATGTTCAGCAGACAGTTACTGAATGCCCANCTAGTAGACTTGAAAGTTATCCTGTGGGCAGAATAAAGCCTTAGGGATAATAGAAGTATTTACATTATTAAATATTATGAGGGTAGATCAGTCTGCCTGAATTCTTATTTCTGAATGTCTATACAAGTCAGTGCCCTGTGTAGCACATGAAGGCTTATTCACATCACAAAGAGTCATTTGTTGGGTGCTTAATGGTGAACCTTGCCTGCACCAGGACACGTACAACGATTGCTCCCTAGTGTTCTTTAAGAATTGAGCCCGTGGAATCTAAAGGTTCTTAGTGTCCTGAATACAGCATACTTTTGTACCCACTGGGCTAAATTGTGCTAGGTAGTAAGCTAAATATGTTAGTCACAGTTATAATTAGGCTTCCAAAAATACCAGATAGTGGACCTACTATCACCTTGTAGCAGGTATATAGGCTCATATTAACTTAGCACATGAAAGAACCAGATGCTGGAAAGAATTTGACTTGCCATGAATTCTGTTCAGTTCAGTCACTCAGTTGTGTCCGACTCTCTGTGACCCCATGGACCGCAGCACTCCAGGCCTCCCTGTCCATCAGCAACTCCTGGAGTTTACTCAAACTCATGTCCTTCACGTCAGAGATGTCATCCAACCATCTCATCCTCTGTTGTCCCTTTCTCCTCCTGCCTTCAATCTTTCCCAGCATCAGGGTCTTTTCAAATGTCAGCTCTTCTCATCAGGTAGCCAAAGTATTGGCATTTCAGCTTCAACATCAGTCCTTCTAATGAACATGCAGGACTGATTTCCTTTAGGATGGACTGGTTGGATCTCCTTGCAGTCCAAGGGACTTTCAAGAATCTTCTCCAACACCACAGTTCAAAAGCATCAATTCTTCTGTGCTCAGCTTTGTTTATGGCCCAACTCTCACATCCATACATGACCACTGGAAAAATCAGGGATGCTTTGTTTTATACCCTTTAGCCAACCCTTCAGAGTGTTACTCAGATGCTTTAAGTGTTCAATACAGAATTTAAGTCAGGACTTAAATTTTGGTTCTTATTTTCTATCTTTATTTATTGTCTTCACAAACTAGATACTGCATCTCAAAAGATGGACCTTATATAGTTTGAAGCTCTATATAAGCTAATTATAGCATCGGCATTATGAGCCAACAAGCTAAATTTGTCAGTCAACTGAAATAGTCTAATTTTTATGAAAAAGTAGGACAACAGCATTCTGTCTAATTTAATTGAGTTAGGAGATGCTTCTTATCAACTTCCCAAGAGAAATATTTATTTTCTTAGTGTACTTTTTGCTAATCCACAAAAAATGTTAGTGCTTTCCACTTTCAACTTTCATGATACCGACATGTGACTTACGTGAGAATATATGTGCGTGTCATCCATGCTTAAGATAATGGTTCCTTGAAAACTCTTCTTGAATTATGAAGCTCAGCCAAAGAAAATAATCACTGCCCTTAAACTTTTTGCATATATAATTGCACAAAATAGACATATGTTAAAGATACACAGCCAAAAATCTTCCATGAAACTTTAATATTGCTTTACATATTTCCAAAAAATCGTAAGAATTTGGTTGATATGTGTTATATCTGATGCTTTTTAAAATGTCATAATATTACACACATTTATCACACTCACATTGATGGATTTATTTACCAGACTCAGAATCATTTTATATAGTTTCTTTTAGTGCAATATTAAGCTTTAAGCTGCAAATTATTCTCCTTAGAATAAAGAACTTCTAAAATCTTTTGCAGTTTCTCAGAAATAGTAATGGCCCAATATGTCATAATTTTAAACAGAGAGATGATATGGGGAGGGTGGCGGAAGGGGGGTTCAGGATTGGGAATTCATGTACACCTGTGGTGGATTCATGTCAATGTATGGCAAAACCAATACAGTATTGTAAAGTAAAAAAATAAAATAAAAAAGTACTTTGGAACAAAATATTTTTTAAAAGAATATGGTAATAAGAGACAATTGCTTTTTGACATTACAATTTTTAAAAGTTAAGCAGCCTTTAAAATAGGATTTATTCATGATATTTCAGCTTCCTTTCCTATTTTTTGGAGCATATGTGCTTTTGGTTTTAAACTAGTTGTGATAAAACTGTGGGGCTTGAAAGGAAACCCTCAACAGTGTAGGCAGACAGGGGGAGGTGTCTTCCAGCTCTTTTCTTCTGATTTTAGCTTTTTGTTTTTAATTTATTTTTTTAATTTTAGCTTTGAAAATTCCTGAAGAACAATGATCCATCCCTGGAAGAAGGCAAAGATCAAGTAATATTAAATGCAGTGCACACAGCCTCTCCATGAAAATATAAAAATTAGTTGATACAGGAAAATAAATGCTATTTAATTGATTTTAAATTAGCAAACAAAGTTAAATTGGCTTGGAATAACTAATTTAAGCACTCTTGAATATACTGAGATATATTTAAATCTGAAATAAACCTAGAAATATTTAGTTTAAAATAAGTATCCAACACTTATTGTAATAAAAGTTATGATTATTTATTATCGTGAAAATGATTAAGAGTCTGTACTGAATTATGACACTGTTAAATGGGGAGTTATTAGAAAACATAACAGTATTAATATCTAATTATATAAAATTGATTTGCAATTAGCTCTACAGGAGTGCAAAAGTAATTCCTGTAGTATTAATGACAACCAGATTAAAGAGGAAAGGTCTTTTTTTCTCCTAATTAGTTTCGTTTGTAAATTCTTATTGATGACACAAATACATCATTTATTTTCCTCTCAGCGTTTATAGATTCCAAGCTACTTTTACTATTGCAAGAAAGTTTCAGTTGTTTCTCCCTTCTTGGCCTTGAAGTTATTCATGAATTGCACAAAGGCTACAGTGAATGAGAAAACAAAAACAGACCCAAGCCTAAAGCAAGAGATGTTTGTAAGTTGCTTTTGACAGCGCTGACACTGCCTGTACCCTTTAGTCCTGTGTCCAGTACCCTTCCCTGTAGGCTGCCGTCAGGGGCTTGGGCATCAGCTCCAGCTCCCTGCAGGAGCACCCAGCCCGCACCCCTCAGCCAGGCCTGCAGGCTTCTCATGACGCCCATGGCCCCGTCTAAACTCAAAGCTCTGTTGAATACCACCCTTCCACGTCCTTCTAGATTTCTTGTTGGCAGCTCATTCCTCCCCTGTGAATTCACCAAGTGGTATTCTCTCAAATATTATTCGAGAAATACACAGAGATGATTTCCTAACCCAAAGAGACTTGTTACGATAACTCCTGTAATTGTCACAACATACTTTTTATATCTTTCATAAAATATCTTTGTGTTCCATACATTCCTCCCTGCTAGAATAAACATTTCTGAAGAGCGAAAACCTNCCGCTCTGCACACACACACTTTCTCCTCTGTACCACTGTGCACTTCCGGTCCATTCCTTGTCTCCTCTGTTACCCTGCCTTTCTCTTTCTTGCAATCAGATTGCATCCTCAGATGACTGCTCTCTCTACAGCCTTCCTCCTTGGTATATTTACTCACGCCCCAAAATTGAGTTTAGCCAGTCCCTCTAGGGCAATGTCTTCTGAATATCTACATGCAGTACTGACATCTCTCGTGTCTGTATAGCTGCTTCTGGGTATCTCTGCCAGGAGGTACCACTGGATACTTCAATGCACAAAGTCCCAACGCAAAACTCACTATATCCCATAGAAATTGATTTCTCTTTCCTTCTTTTACACCGGCGATAGAGAACAGCTTTGAAGTTACAAAGCAAATCTTCGCTTACTCATTCCCTTTTGCTTCTTGTTTGCTTTGTGCTATGGAATTTTCCTCTTTGACTGGTTTCAAAGTCATTACTTGCTTTTCTCCCCTGCTATTGCCTTCCATCTTTTATTACGTTTAGCCTGAGCTATTGTAATAAATACCGTTATAATTGGTTCCACATCATCTCTTTTCCTATCCTGAGCCATTCTACATCTCTGCTAGGCTAGACTTATAGATCAGATTGATTGCATAATTTTCCTTCAGAGTAGCTTCCATGACCTTCTGCTTCAACTGGCATTCAAGGCCCTACACAGAAAAGCTGATCTGCCTTGTACCCACTGAAGTGAAGTGAAGTGAATTCGCTCAAGTCATGTCCGACTCTGCGACCCCATGGACTGTAGNTCCATGTCTGCACTCCTGGCCTCCTTCCGCTCTGCACACACACGCTTTCTCCTCTGTACCACTGTGCACTTCCGGTCCATTCCTTGTCTCCTCTGTTACCCTGCCTTTCTCTTTCTTGCAATCAGATTGCATCCTCAGATGACTGCTCTCTCTACAGCCTTCCTCCTTGGTATATTTACTCACGCCCCAAAATTGAGTTTAGCCAGTCCCTCTAGGGCAATGTCTTCTGAATATCTACATGCAGTACTGACATCTCTCGTGTCTGTATAGCTGCTTCTGGGTATCTCTGCCAGGAGGTACCACTGGATACTTCAATGCACAAAGTCCCAACGCAAAACTCACTATATCCCATAGAAATTGATTTCTCTTTCCTTCTTTTACACCGGCGATAGAGAACAGCTTTGAAGTTACAAAGCAAATCTTCGCTTACTCATTCCCTTTTGCTTCTTGTTTGCTTTGTGCTATGGAATTTTCCTCTTTGACTGGTTTCAAAGTCATTACTTGCTTTTCCCCCCTGCTATTGCCTTCCATCTTTTATTACGTTTAGCCTGAGCTATTGTAATAAATACCGTTATAATTGGTTCCACATCATCTCTTTTCCTATCCTGAGCCATTCTACATCTCTGCTAGGCTAGACTTATAGATCAGATTGATTGCATAATTTTCCTTCAGAGTAGCTTCCATGACCTTCTGCTTCAACTGGCATTCAAGGCCCTACACAGAAAAGCTGATCTGCCTTGTACCCACTGAAGTGAAGTGAAGTGAATTCGCTCAAGTCATGTCCAACTCTGCGACCCCATGGACTGTAGCTCCTCTGTCCATGGGATTTTCCAGGCAAGAGTACTGGAGTGGGTTGCCATTTCCTTCTCCAGGGGATCTTCCCAACCCAGGAATCGAACCTGGGTCTGCCACATTGCAGGCAGATGCTTTACTTGCCTTCATGTTGACTTAATTTAACCCAGTTACTTTTATTGTAGCTATATATATCTCAACTTATATCATTTTTCTCTCATAAAACTTCAAATACCTTAAGAGGTTATAGTGAATGCTCTATAAATATTAATTGAACAAATAAATAATTGAATCTTCTAGTTATTTTCTATCCTGTCTTATGGCATCTATCTTATAGTGCTTTATGCTGTGTTTGTTTGTATATTTATTTCATCTCCCCTTCAGTAGGTAAGCACCAAAAAGTCAGAGACTACATTTTACTTATTTTTCTAACCTTGGAATGGTTAGCCCAGTATAAAATGCTCTGAAATATTTATTAAATTGACTAAGCAATATTCGTGCAAAACTTAGAATAATGCTTAAAATAACAGATAAAATATTATTACTTAGATAAAATATTAGTCAATGCTATTGTCATATATTGGAAGTGGCCTCATTTGGGTGCTTGATATACATTTTCAATAGCATGAGTTAATGACCTCATCTGTTTATTATTTGTCTCTATAAAAATTTTTTTGTGATTGTTGTTGTTCAGTCTCTCTTTGAGACTCCGTGGCCTGGAGCATGCCAGGCTCCCATTTCCTTCTCTGTCTCCCAGAGTTTGCTCAGATTCATGTCCATTGAGTCAGTGATACTATCTAACCTTCTCATCCTCTGTCATCTCCTTCTCCTCCTGCCTTCGATCTTTCCCGGTCTTTCCCAATGAGTCATTTCTCACATCAGGTGAAGAAAATATTGGAACTTCAGTATCAGTCCATCCAAAGAATATTTAGGGGTGGTTTCCTTTAGAATGGACTGGTCTGAGCTCCTTGCAGTCCAAGGGACTCTCAAGAGTCTTCTCTAACACCACAGTTCAAAGACATCAATTCTTCAGTGCTCAGCCTTCTTCATGGTCCAACTGTCACATCCATACATGATTATTGTCAAAATTATAGCTTTGGCTCTATGGACCTTTGTTAGGAAGTGATATCTCTGCTTTTTAATATGCTACGTTTGTCATAACTTTTCTTTCAAGGAGCAAGCGTCTTTTAATTTCATGGTNTTATTGTCAAAATTATAGCTTTGGCTCTATGGACCTTTGTTAGGAAGTGATATCTTTGCTTTTTAATATGCTACGTTTGTCATAACTTTTCTTTCAAGGAGCAAGCGTCTTTTAATTTCATGGTTGCAGTCACCATCAGCAGTGCTTTTGGAGCCCAAGAAAACAAAGTTTGTCACTGTTTCCACTTTTTCCCCTTTTTTTGCCATGAAGTGATGGGACCAGATGCCATGATCTTAGTTTTCTGAATGTTGAGCTTTAAGCCAACTTTTTCCTCTCTCCTCTCATCTTCATCAACAGGCTCATTAGTTCCTCTTTGACTTGCTGCCATTAGAGTGGTATCATCTGCATATCTGAGGTAGTTGATTTTTCTCCCCTCATTGTTGATTCCAGCTTGTGCTTCATCCAGCCCAGCATTCCACTGATGTACTCTGCATATAAGTCAAATAAGCAAGGTGACAGTATACAGCCTTGTCATACTCCTTTCCTGATTTTGAACCAGTCTGTTGTTCTGTGTCGGTTCTAACTTTTGCTTCTTGACCTGCATACAGGTTTCTCAGGAGACAGGTCAGCTGGTCTGGCATTCCCGTCTATTTAAGAACTGTCCACAATTTGTTGTGATCCACACAGTCAAAGGCTTTGCATAGTCAATGAAGCAGAAGTAGATGTTTTTCCTGAAATTTTCTTCCTTTCTCTGCGATCCAGTGAATGTTGTCCATTTGATATCTGGTTCCTTTGCCTTTTCTAAACCTAGCTTGTACATCTGGAAGTTCTTGGAAGCTCTTATGTGATTGATATGAACTATATCTGTCTCTTATACACATCTAGATGTGTATAAGAGACAGGGTTCATCTGTACCATTTTTCTAGATTCCACATATATGAATTAATATATATTTGATTTTCTCTTTCTGACTTCACTCTGTTTAACAATCATTAAGTCCATCCATGTCTCTGCAAATGCAGCACAATTTGATTCCTTCTTATGGCTGCATAATAAAAGAGGGGTTATATGTATATGTACAGTTGATTCGTGTTGTTATACAACAGGAACTAACATAACATTGTGAAGAAAACTATACTCAAAAACTTAAAAAATAAAATTGTAGCTATGATTGTATTTCAAGCCCAGGTGCATTTGTGAGTAGCAGAGAGTCAATTAAAAAGAACTTATGATAAAACTTTGAAAAATAATAATCTAGTTTCACCATTTTTGTTGCCGTCTATGTGCTTATTTGGAGAAAGAAATGGCAACCCACTCCAGTGACCTTACACGGAGAATCCACATAGATGGAGGAGCCTGGTGGGCTATGGTCCATGGGGTTGCAAAAGAGTTGGACACAACTGAGTGACTCAACAACAGCAACCTGCTTATTACTGCCAAATGACTGTGGTGCTTGTCATTTAAATGTTTAGTGTCATGATTTCTATCTTTGGCTGGAGGTGGAAGGTGGTAGAAAAGAAAGTGAGTAACTGAGTTACTATTTTTTTGAGGAATAGAGTAGCTTTTCTTCTAGCAACTGGGGCCCATTCCTCCTCCTTTGCTAAGTTTGGAGGGAAGGGCAAAGAACAGAACAAAGACTTTAGAGGCGGAAGAATGCAAATCCCAGGTCTGGTTCCCTGGGCCCTGAGCCTCTCCATCTGCACATCCTCGCTGCAGTGAGTGGAATTCCGCACAAACCGCTTACTGGTTCACACCTTTAATGCCACCACTGTTTTATGTAAAATCAGAAGCTGGTGCCCGCCTCCCTGAGTGAGAGGTGAGGGAGCGGGGGACGAGTAAACAGTGAGACATACGCACCCAGCAGCACCCAGCATGGCTCACGGCAGGCACTCCAGTGTTTCTCCCTCCTCTTTCCTCTCCCTGACCCTCTGCCCAAGCTGCGGTGATCTAAGAATACGCTACTGGAGAAATGAAACAGCTTGCTTTGGTGGGGAAGACTAAGGAGGAGAATTTAGAATTTGTGTAACTAGCATGAAACCTTTCTTGGAAGAAGAAAACAAGTTCGAGTCCTGGCTTTCTCCCGCTAGCTCTGTGACTTGGACCCTCAGATATTTTTGGACCTCATTTTCTTCCCATAAAATGTTGGTTTACTACTTGCAGCTCTCATCATCTACCATTCCAGAATAAACAAGCCAGTCTTGTATCCCCAACTGATAGACCCAAAGAAATGTTACAATATTTTGCCAAAACAAAATTTTGAAAGATGGAAAATTCGAGGATGAGAAGGTCTCTGCATTCTTTATTTAATCTTCCAGACTTTCTCTCTTTCAGATTCCAAGTCAGCTCTCCTTGGAAAAGATGTATTTCAAATAAATCAACAGTGTTTCTATAAAAGATTGATAAGTACATGTTTCAGTATATAAAACATTTGACTTAAAAGGAACAAAGCACGTGGCAGATGCTTCTTTATCCTGGAATTTCACAGCTGTCATCTGTTACAGTAATAATGGTTGAATGAGTAGAGTATTGTTTATTCCATGAAAGAAATTATCCAGCCTTCAGAGTATAAAGATGTCTTTCATTTTTCTCACCTTGATGTCTGAAAGCAATGGGACATACCTTGCTTCATGTGTAACTAGCTGCTTATTGTCAATTACACGAGCATGTCCGTGACACTCACCCACCCCTTTAAATCTGGCTTTCGCCAGCTTCACTCCATTAAAACCGAACATTCCCACTGCCACAGCCCTCTGGCTGCCTGAATGCTGCTACTGCCTCTTCTCCTCCATGTCTGCACTCCTGGCCTCCTTCCGCTCTGCACACACACACTTTCTCCTCTGTACCACTGTGCACTTCCGGTCCATTCCTTGTCTCCTCTGTTACCCTGCCTTTCTCTTTCTTGCAATCAGATTGCATCCTCAGATGACTGCTCTCTCTACAGCCTTCCTCCTTGGTATATTTACTCACGCCCCAAAATTGAGTTTAGCCAGTCCCTCTAGGGCAATGTCTTCTGAATATCTACATGCAGTACTGACATCTCTCGTGTCTGTATAGCTGCTTCTGGGTATCTCTGCCAGGAGGTACCACTGGATACTTCAATGCACAAAGTCCCAACGCAAAACTCACTATATCCCATAGAAATTGATTTCTCTTTCCTTCTTTTACACCGGCGATAGAGAACAGCTTTGAAGTTACAAAGCAAATCTTCGCTTACTCATTCCCTTTTGCTTCTTGTTTGCTTTGTGCTATGGAATTTTCCTCTTTGACTGGTTTCAAAGTCATTACTTGCTTTTCTCCCCTGCTATTGCCTTCCATCTTTTATTACGTTTAGCCTGAGCTATTGTAATAAATACCGTTATAATTGGTTCCACATCATCTCTTTTCCTATCCTGAGCCATTCTACATCTCTGCTAGGCTAGACTTATAGATCAGATTGATTGCATAATTTTCCTTCAGAGTAGCTTCCATGACCTTCTGCTTCAACTGGCATTCAAGGCCCTACACAGAAAAGCTGATCTGCCTTGTACCCACTGAAGTGAAGTGAAGTGAATTCGCTCAAGTCATGTCCAACTCTGCGACCCCATGGACTGTAGCTCCTCTGTCCATGGGATTTTCCAGGCAAGAGTACTGGAGTGGGTTGCCATTTCCTTCTCCAGGGGATCTTCCCAACCCAGGAATCGAACCTGGGTCTCCCACATTGCAGGCAGATGCTTTACTTGCCTTCATGTTGACTTAATTTAACCCAGTTACTTTTATTGTAGCTATATATATCTCAACTTATATCATTTTTCTCTCATAAAACTTCAAATACCTTAAGAGGTTATAGTGAATGCTCTATAAATATTAATTGAACAAATAAATAATTGAATCTTCTAGTTATTTTCTATCCTGTCTTATGGCATCTATCTTATAGTGCTTTATGCTGTGTTTGTTTGTATATTTATTTCATCTCCCCTTCAGTAGGTAAGCACCAAAAAGTCAGAGACTACATTTTACTTATTTTTCTAACCTTGGAATGGTTAGCCCAGTATAAAATGCTCTGAAATATTTATTAAATTGACTAAGCAATATTCGTGCAAAACTTAGAATAATGCTTAAAATAACAGATAAAATATTATTACTTAGATAAAATATTAGTCAATGCTATTGTCATATATTGGAAGTGGCCTCATTTGGGTGCTTGATATACATTTTCAATAGCATGAGTTAATGACCTCATCTGTTTATTATTTGTCTCTATAAAAATTTTTTTGTGATTGTTGTTGTTCAGTCTCTCTTTGAGACTCCGTGGCCTGGAGCATGCCAGGCTCCCATTTCCTTCTCTGTCTCCCAGAGTTTGCTCAGATTCATGTCCATTGAGTCAGTGATACTATCTAACCTTCTCATCCTCTGTCATCTCCTTCTCCTCCTGCCTTCGATCTTTCCCGGTCTTTCCCAATGAGTCATTTCTCACATCAGGTGAAGAAAATATTGGAACTTCAGTATCAGTCCATCCAAAGAATATTTAGGGGTGGTTTCCTTTAGAATGGACTGGTCTGAGCTCCTTGCAGTCCAAGGGACTCTCAAGAGTCTTCTCTAACACCACAGTTCAAAGACATCAATTCTTCAGTGCTCAGCCTTCTTCATGGTCCAACTGTCACATCCATACATGATTATTGTCAAAATTATAGCTTTGGCTCTATGGACCTTTGTTAGGAAGTGATATCTCTGCTTTTTAATATGCTACGTTTGTCATAACTTTTCTTTCAAGGAGCAAGCGTCTTTTAATTTCATGGTTGCAGTCACCATCAGCAGTGCTTTTGGAGCCCAAGGAAACAAAGTTTGTCACTGTTTCCAATTTTTCCCCTTTTTTTGCCATGAAGTGATGGGACCAGATGCCATGATCTTAGTTTTCTGAATGTTGAGCTTTAAGCCAACTTTTTCCTCTCTCCTCTCATCTTCATCAACAGGCTCATTAGTTCCTCTTTGACTTGCTGCCATTAGAGTGGTATCATCTGCATATCTGAGGTAGTTGATTTTTCTCCCCTCATTGTTGATTCCAGCTTGTGCTTCATCCAGCCCAGCATTCCACTGATGTACTCTGCATATAAGTCAAATAAGCAAGGTGACAGTATACAGCTTTGTCATACTCCTTTCCTGATTTTGAACCAGTCTGTTGTTCTGTGTCGGTTCTAACTTTTGCTTCTTGACCTGCATACAGGTTTCTCAGGAGACAGGTCAGCTGGTCTGGCATTCCCGTCTATTTAAGAACTGTCCACAATTTGTTGTGATCCACACAGTCAAAGGCTTTGCATAGTCAATGAAGCAGAAGTAGATGTTTTTCCTGAAATTTTCTTCCTTTCTCTGCGATCCAGTGAATGTTGTCCATTTGATCTCTGGTTCCTTTGCCTTTTCTAAACCTAGTTTGTACATCTGGAAGTTCTTGGAAGCTCTTATGTGATTGATATGAACTATATATATATATAAAAGAAATATATATATATTTTATATATATATTTTATATATATATAAAATAAGATTATATATATATTGTCAAATATATATATATTATATATATATATATAATCTGCTTCTTATTTTTAAAATCTTGACAAAATACACTATTGTATAAATTGAGAAATCTTAGGCTAAGATGGATAATTTTAGTAAACTCAGTTGATAGCAAAGCTGCAGTGTTTTATCTAAACTTTTGTTGCATTCATGAAATTATTTATAAGTTTGTGACATGTATCTTATTAAGAAGCAAAATAGTTTAGTTCCATAATGCAATTGGATAATTGGAAAGATATTGGTATTACTAGTTAAAATGAAGATTGTACTTTGTATATGTGTCTTATATTCTTAAGACAAGTATTAACCCATTTAATATTTTACCACAATCCTGAATGCTCAGCACTATTATTGTTCATGTTTACAGATAGAGAACATGAAGTACCAGGAGTTCATGTTAATTGTTCAACTTTAGAGAACTCCGGAATCTACCAAGTGCAACATCAGATTCTGTGCCGTTAGGAAGTCGCTCTCCCAGCTCTGCCTAGGGATGTATGTGCCTGTGAGATGAGTAAAAGCACCGCTGATGGCCATAAGGAAATGAAAAGATGAGAGGCTGATCTCAAGTGTGTTCCTAATATATTAGGCACAGTTTAACAGACAGCTTTTTATGTAACCAATTTCATCATCCCCAAATCTATGAATAATAAAGTTAAGGAGAAGGATAAAAAGAGAAGTTAGGGGTAAAAGAAATAATTATTTATAATTTGATGTATACAATTCTAGAATTTGTCAGGACACAGTGGTCATCAGCAGCCTGGTGAGATCTTTCTGATATTAGAGGTTCCTTTTGGAGTACTTCCTTCTTTTCTGACATTTTGTTCCATTTGAAATACCTACTGTTAGCTATATTTGAGGTGCATTGTTAAATAAGAATAGTTTAAGAGCTGTCTTCAAATAGAGTTATTGTGTCCTCTGAAAAGTAATATTCCTATTGTTTAGCAGTTTTTTCTTATTAAAATTCAAAAGCTGCCATGCAAGGTCCATTTGATCTCTATTTGAACCAGATCCCCAAGGATGCGCCAAAGGAAAATACAGTTTTAAAAGGTTCTGTGTAAAGTTTCAGTTTTAGAGCCTTGGACTGTACCTTAAGAAGCTCTATAAGTGATTTTGAGAAATATAAATTGTCATCCAAGCATTTTGTGAGGCATTTTGTTTTAGACCCTGAATTAAATGACCTTCTACTCACTGGAGTTAGTAATAATTCAAAGAGGCTATGTTTCCACTAAGTGAAGAGTCTTTGGAAGCATCATTTCCTTTTACATTGGACAGGAAAGCTGTATTGGTTTCCGAGCTAAAGAATAAGTCATTCCACTTCTAGGAATCTGACTGGAAGGAATAAACATTGAGCAGAAAATGTTTTAGACACCAAAATGATTGCTGCTCTTAGATAATTCATGGCAACTAAAGAGGTTTTCTGAGGGGCAGAGGCAGGCAGGTTCCATTAGTTTTCTTGTGGAATATCATGGAGCCACTAGAAAGCACTCTTATGTTCATTGAAAGGAGTATGATCATGATTCTGAAAAACTGGGCAGAGAAAAATGGACCAAGTCAAGAAGTACGGGTACTTTTCATACATTTTTACACTTGGAAGTATTACTTTTATGCTGGAAAAGAAGATAGAAGAATTTACCTCAAAAATATTACAGCAATTCTCCTGACTCTCTATTCCATGATTTATTTAAGCAGTAAGATACTGAGGTAATGTGGAAGAAAACGTTTGCCTTTCTATGTTCTTGTTCTACGTTTTTTTAAAAGGCCTTCATTATAAATAATTATGGACTTTTTTTCTCTCATGGATATTATTTCTACTTGTTTATGGGATGATTTTTCTAAGAACTAGTCATATTTTGGTTAATAACCATGTCAGTGACTAGCAATCTTCATGTAAAACCAGTCATGCTTGATGTGTTCTGTTTGATGATGTGAGGAAAAGTTTGAAAAGATGTTTTAAATAAGGGGTNGTTTTAGAGCCTTGGACTGTACCTTAAGAAGCTCTATAAGTGATTTTGAGAAATATAAATTGTCATCCAAGCATTTTGTGAGGCATTTCGTTTTAGACCCTGAATTAAATGACCTTCTACTCACTGGAGTTAGTAATAATTCAAAGAGGCTATGTTTCCACTAAGTGAAGAGTCTTTGGAAGCATCATTTCCTTTTACATTGGACAGGAAAGCTGTATTGGTTTCCGAGCTAAAGAATAAGTCATTCCACTTCTAGGAATCTGACTGGAAGGAATAAACATTGAGCAGAAAATGTTTTAGACACCAAAATGATTGCTGCTCTTAGATAATTCATGGCAACTAAAGAGGTTTTCTGAGGGGCAGAGGCAGGCAGGTTCCATTAGTTTTCTTGTGGAATATCATGGAGCCACTAGAAAGCACTCTTATGTTCATTGAAAGGAGTATGATCATGATTCTGAAAAACTGGGCAGAGAAAAATGGACCAAGTCAAGAAGTACGGGTACTTTTCATACATTTTTACACTTGGAAGTATTACTTTTATGCTGGAAAAGAAGATAGAAGAAGAATTTACCTCAAAAATATTACAGCAATTCTCCTGACTCTCTATTCCATGATTTATTTAAGCAGTAAGATACTGAGGTAATGTGGAAGAAAATGTTTGCCTTTCTATGTTCTTGTTCTACATTTTTTTTAAAAGGCCTTCATTATAAATAATAATGGACTTTTTTTCTCTCATGGATATTATTTCCACTTGTTTATGGGATGATTTTTCTAAGAACTAGTCATATTTTGGTTAATAACCATGTCAGTGACTAGCAATCTTCATGTAAAACCAGTCATGCTTGATGTGCTCTGTTTGATGATGTGAGGAAAAGTTTGAAAAGATGTTTTGAATAAGGGGTCATGTCATAAAATAAGAAATGAAATTCTTAAACTAAGTAATCATTGCTTCTTTCTATCATTAGGAGTTCCAAATGAGTTTCTGTTACTGGTAAACTTTCTTGGGTTTTACATTTTAAAAAACTCATAATGATTCCCTCATTGTTATATGACAATTTTGTGTGGTATTTGATTTTGTTATTTTCCTGAAAAAAGATTTTACTACACTATCTTTAGATTTCTGTTGTTTCTTTCTTCTCTTATAGTTATTCCTTCATAGGATTTTTTCTTTGACACTTTTTTCCCTTTGTCCTATTGTGTCAAAGTTGTAGCGTTGTGTGCCTCCATATGGAATTCTTTATAATTGTCTGACTTGCTGTGGACTTGATTCTTCCTACATTTGAGGTGTCACGTCTTTCACTGTTTATGAGAATTTTATCCATTTTCACTTTGAATATGTCCCATCTTTCCTTGTACCAACCTCTGTGAAAGTCATATTAGAGCTGGGCAGGACGTACCTGTTCTCCATGTCTCCTAACATTTCTTTGTATTTCCATTTCTTTTGGTCTCTTCGAAGAATTCTGAGTCGAATCTAGCTTCATTCTAATTCACTACTTTTCATATCGTGATTAACCTATAGTTTACACTGTTCTCTGCATCTTATTTCAATGGCAGTTTTTCCTTTCTATAGCTTCTTTAAAGTCACCTTTATTGAGATATAATTTACATCAAATAAACTTTACAGATTTCAGGTATGCAGTTATATATATATATATATATATATATATACACACACACACACAATAGAAATCATTTTCATTGCTTATTTTTGTGTATTTTTCCTAACATTTCTCTTTTCTGATGGAATCTTATTACCTTCACTTAGTTCATTCATTGTTTTTTGTGTTTTGCTTTTAAATGTGTTTTTTTAAGCAGTTTTTCCCCAATTAAAAATAAAATTTAAAATGTCCACGTGATTGGTAAGTTAGTGAAGATAACATGTATTTAAGTTTATGTAACAAATATTTGAATAGTACTTATGTATTAAGCCCTCGTCCAAGTACGTTATAAATATTAACTCACCCTCTTAATATTAGGTGTGTTTGTTTTGTGATGAACATCCAATTGGTTCTATATTCTGAACTTCTTGTGGCCTAATTATGGTCGGATTTTTATTTGGTTGTTTTTGATGAATTATGCTCCTGGTGGCTTTACTGCTTGTGTATTTTGTAAATGTGCACTGTGAGTATATAATTTTGCATATTTTCTCCTGTCAGTTATCTGCCATTTGCTGTGGAAGTGGTCTTTGAGGGACAGTTTGCATTTGTTTTTTTTCTCTAGGCGCTCCACAGGTATCCAAGATCACTTTAGAGTTCACATTGTGTAATACTTCACATATCTATACAATATAGGATCTTCATATATATAAGGGAATATATGCATATGTAATATACATTATATGTAAAAAAATAGAATAATAAAATTAATACATTTTTCACTCCCCATAGGTTAAGAAGCAGAACTTTATATGACCACCACTTACAGTAACTTTTCAGCACTAACAGTTCACACTGGTGGTGTTTCCTCCCTGTGTTTGTGCCAGGAGTTTTTCTCTCACAAGGAAATCTTTCATCTATTTACATGTTCAGCAGACAGTTACTGAATGCCCACTGTGTTCCAGATATGATCCTATGTGTTCCAAGCTCAGAAATGAGCAAAACAGACAAAATCCTCTGTCCTTAGAGAGTTTGTATTCTAGTAGGGTCAAGGCTGTACTTGGAGGGAGTAGGTAACACACAGACCTTGTCCAATGGGACAGATGTTACAGAGGAGAAAATAGCAGAGTAGAGAGAGTGTTAGCCACAACAGGAATTATGCTTTGAAAACTATACTGAGAGAGGGAGGGCCTCGCTGAGAAGGGAGTGAGGGAAGTTATGTGGGCGAACTCCCGAGGCAGAGCAACATTAGAGCAACAGCCCCAACATGCCTTAGGGCCAGGAAACGCAGAGAGCACAGCTGGAGCGGAGTGAGCTTCAGGAGAAGGTGAACTCAGAGCCAGGCCAGGCCAGGCTGCGGAGGCACTGGAACGAGGTGGGCATCATCTCCTAGGGGGACAGGGAGCTTTGGGCGGATTTTGAAAACAGAAATGGTGTCATCTGGTCTGTTTTAAAGGGATTTTACCTGCTTGCTGGGTCGAGATCTGCTGGGATCGAGCAAAGACACAGTGAGAAGGTCTGCTGGGGGCCCTTCATGGTGCCCAGATGGCAGCGGTGCCTTTACTGGAGCGAGCAGTGGAGGTGGAGAGGAGGGGCCAGCTTCTGGAGCTGTCTTTAAGGCACAGGGTACAGGGTTGAAACTGAGGAGGCCCCTGTTAGAAGGGAGCCCAGGAGACAGGTGTCCTGGAAGCGAGGGCAGTGGTGCGTTGACGAGTGAACAAGCAGTTGAGAGTGTGGGTGAACAAGTAGTTGAGAGTGTGGAGCAGAGGGTGTGACCTGACCTTAGTGTTCGAGCCAGAGGGGTGTTCAAGGCTGATCGCTGGGAGTGCAGGAGAGGAGAAGAAAGAAAGATTATTTTAACAGAGCATAATATGGGACCATTAGCTAGAGAGGGAAGTGGTGATGAAAGAGAGTATTACTCAGGTGGTGAAAATTCAGGTGGCATGTTTGTAGATGGAGAAAAGTAGAGAGAGAAAAAAAACCAGTGATGCAGGAGAGAGCGGAGACTTCCAGAGTAGCCAGGAAGGTGTGGATTCAGCGCAGCCTGAGTGAAGGAGCCTGTGCTCAGGACCCAGGGTTTATAGGGATGCTCCGAGGCATTACACAGATGGATATTTTGCTCATATAATCTACAGTATTGTCAGAAATGGACAAATATTTTCACGAATGTAATGTGTCCTCTTCGGCAGTGCAGCATGAAGCACTCTGTGTTGCCCAGCCTCTTTCTCTGTGGTCCAACCACAGTGACCTTTCAGTCCCTGAGAGCCTCCTACTCACCATGAACCTTTGCATGTCAGTTGCATCTGCCTGCAAAGGCACCCACTCCAAGGTTTCATTCAGATCTTCAGAGCACTTTCTGCAGATGTAACCTTCTATACAATCCTGGGCTCATTGATTAGCAACAGCCTTTACATTGAGGCTTTAATCTCATGAGGCTGGACCACATCTCTTAAAGTGTATAAAAAGCAAACAGTGAGATTTTTTATTTATTTATGTATTAGCAAGTATAGTATGAATGAAATACATTTTTGTTTTTTAAAAATGTACTTAATTTAGTCTGTTTTTTAACTTATACAAAGTACAGGAGGCAGTTGTTTCCTGCTATTCAGTTTGGCTGCCTAGGTGGTATACAGATTAAGCTCATTATATTCATAATTGTACTTAGTTCTGAGCTTGCTAGATAACATATTTTAATGAGTAAAATGCAGTCTTAATAAGCCAGCAAGTTGTTTTACACTGGAAGAAGATGTTCCACCATTTTGTTCAAAGAAGAAAGAAAAGCACTCACACTGCAAAAGTTATTTAGACATCCAAAAGTAAGCTTCAATTTAAGGAATTTTAATTGTGCTTCTGCAATCTAGAGATAGCCCTGCCTCAAATATGTAGAATATTTTACGACTGAAATAAAGCATTCACTGGCCTTTAGTGAAGCACACCTTTATTGAATCATGTTGATTCTGAGCCTAAAGTGTGTGCTGGCCTGTGGGAGCAAGTGGTTGAAAATGTGTTTATATTTAAACAAAAATTAAATCAGTGGCTTCACATTGATTCAGATGATATACAAACAACAAAATGAGGAATAAAACAGTGTAGCTAAAATATTTACTGATACCCCAAAATCAGGAGAATTTCAACAATAACTAAAACCTTAAGTGAAGACGTTCAGTTGTGTCTGACTCTTTGCGACCGCATGGACTGTAGCCTGCCAGGCTCCTCCATCCATGGGATTTTCGAGGCAAGATTACTGAAGTGGGTTGCCATTTCCTTTTCCAGGGGATCTTCCCAACCCAGGGATTGAACCCAGGTCTCCTGCATTGTAGGCAGATGCTTTTACTGTCTGAGCCACCAGGGAAGTCAGGAATCAAATAATAGTGTTGGTTCTGAGGCTTGCTCCTTGTGTGGTTATCTACAGAGGGTTAGACAGTCAGACTTAATTCTGCAGCTGAAGTGGGGGGCTGCACTGGTCTTATCTGTGAGCTCACTGTGTGACTGGAGTTTGAGTTTACAAGATAGAAAAGGAGATTAAAAGTATTGAGTTCCACAGAAACAGATTGCCTACTAACTTAGCTGTATAACTTTTTAAAATGAAGGACACCATCAACAAAATGAAAAGACAACCTACTGAATGGGAGAAGCTATTTGTAAATGGTATGACTGATAAGGGATTAATACGCAACATATATAGATAGCTCATACAACTCAACATAAAAAAAGAAACTCACAGTTTATTTAAAAATGGGCAGAAGAACTGAATAGATCCTTTTCCAAGGAGGAATGCAGATGGTCAACAGGAAAATGAGAAGATTCTCAACATCATTAATCATCAGAGGAATGAAAATGAAAACCACAGTGAGCTATCAGCTCACATCTGTCAACATGGCTGTTATCAAAAAACTCCACATGTGTTGGCTCTGTGGATGTGGAGAATATGGAACTCCTATACACTGTTGGTGGTATTGGCGCATCTGCGATGGAAAACAGTATGAAGGTTTCTCAAAAAATGAAAAATATAATTACCGTATGATGTATCAATCCCACTCCAGAGTATATATCTGAATAAAGCAAATACACTAAGTTGCAAAGATACAGGCACCGCAGTGTTTGTGGTAGCACTATGTACAACTGTCAAGGTATAGAAACAACCTAATTTCCATTAACAGGTGGCTGGAAAAGAAGATGTGGTATATATACGCAACAGAATACTCAGGCCTAAAAGGGCTTAAAGCTCAACATTCAGAAAATGAAGATCATGGCATCCGGTCCCATCACTTCATGGGAAATAGATGGGGAAACAGTGGAAACAGTGTCAGACTTTATTTTGGGGGGCTCCAAAATCACTGCAGATGGTGACTGCAGCCATGAAATTAAAAGATGCTTACTCCTTGGAAGAAAAGTTATGACCAACCTAGACAGTATATTCAAAAGCAGAGACATTACTTTGCCGACTAGGGTCTGTCTAGTCAAGGCTATGGTTTT
>SJYW01015246.1:176307-186881 GCA_006410735.1 Raphicerus campestris
GGTCCCATCACTTCATGGGAAATAGATGGGGAAACAGTGGAAACAGTGTCAGACTTTATTTTGGGGGGCTCCAAAATCACTGCAGATGGTGACTGCAGCCATGAAATTAAAAGATGCTTACTCCTTGGAAGAAAAGTTATGACCAACCTAGACAGTATATTCAAAAGCAGAGACATTACTTTGCCGACTAGGGTCTGTCTAGTCAAGGCTATGGTTTTTCCTGTGGTCATGTATGTATATGAGAGTTGGACTGTGAAGAAGGCTGAGCACCGAAGAATTGATGCTTTTGAACTGTGGTGTTGGAGAAGACTCTTGAGTCCCTTGGACTGCAAGGAGATCCAACCAGTGCATTCTGAAGGAGATCAGCCCTGGGATTTCTTTGGAAGGAATGATGCTAAAGCTGAAACTCCAGTGCTTTGGCCACCTCATGATGCTGGGAGGGATTGGGGGCAGGAGGAAAAGGGGACGGCTGAGGATGAGATGGCTGAATGGCATCACTGACTCGATGAAAGTGAGTCTGAGTGAACTCCGGGAGTTGGTGATGAACAGGGAGGCCTGGCATGCTGTGATTCATGGGGTCGCAAAGAGTCAGTCACGACTGAGCAACTGAAATGAACTGAAAAGAGAATGAAACAACATAGATGAACTTGGAGGGCACTGTGCCCAGTAAAATATTAGTAAGTCACACAGAAAAAGGCAACTACTGTATGATGCTGTATATGTGTACAATCAAAAAGACAGGGCAAACTAAATTGAAAGTCACTCAGTCATGTCCGAATCTTCGGGACCCCATGGACTATACAGACCATGGAACTGTTCAGGCCGGAATACTGGAGTGGGTTGCCATGCTCTCCTCCAGAGAATCTTCCCAACCCAGGGACTGAACCCATGTTTCCCACATTGCAGGTGGATTCTTTACCGTCTGAGTCACGAGGGAAGCCCACGAATGCTGGAGTGGGTAGCCAATCCCTTCTCTAGTAGATTTTTGCAGCATGGGAATTGAACCGGGGTCTTCTGCATTGCAGTCAGATTCTTTACCAACTGAGCTACCAGGAAAGCAAAGCACTACAGAATTTAGAGAGTCTTTCATTCAGTTAAAAAATGTTCTATCCCTAAATATGCATCCCTAAGGTCCATGCTATCCTTTTATTGATCCCTCATGTAGCCTACATCACAGGTAGAACAGAGAAGCTTTAATCCATGTTCCTTTTAAATAACTGCTCAAGTGTTGTTGTGGTGGTACCCAAGCAAAATTCAGTCCTATCAGCTTCTGGAATATAAAATGAGTAAAGAAATGTATGACACAAAGTCAAGAGAATGAAGGACTTCAGATAGGGTGAATTATTGTATAAAAGTACTTGGATCTTTAATACAATGTTCTATATTATTTTAGCATTAATAGAGGGAGGGGAGGAAAATTTGGTATTCTCCTTCAGTTCAGTTTAGTCGCTCAGGCATGTCCAATTCTTTGCGACCCCCTGGTCGGCAGCACGGCAGGCTTCCCTGTTCATCACCAACTCCAGAGTTTATTCAAACTAATGTCCATTGAGTCATTGATGCCATCCAATAATCTCATCCTCTGTTGTCCCCTTCACCTGCCTTCAATCTTTTCCAGCATCAGGGTCTTTTCAAATGAGTCAGCTCTTTGCATCAGATGGCCAAAGTATTGGAGGTTCAGCTTCAACATCAGTCTTTCCAATGAACACCCAGGACTGATCTCCTTTAGGATGAACTGATTGGATCTCCTTGCAGTCCAAGGGACTCTCAAGAGTCTTCTCCAACACCACAGTTCAAAAGCATCACTTCTTTGGCGCTCAGCTTTCTTTATAGTCCGGCTCTCACATCCATACATGACTACTGGAAAAACCATAGCTTTGACTAGACGGGCTTTGTTGGCAAAGTAATGTCTTTGGTTTTTAATAAGCTGTCTAGGTTTGTCACAACTTTCCTTCCAAGAAGCAAGCGTCTTTTAATTTCATGGCTGCAGTCACCATCTGCAGTGATTTTGGAACCCCCCAAAATAAAGTCTGTCACTGTTTCCACTGTTTCCCCATCTATTTCCCATGAAGTGATGGGACCAGTATTCTCCTTAATTTAGAACTAATTTAATGTTTTTGAAAGAACATAAAAAAGACATGTCTACTTTCAAAAATATATTAATTTTGCTCATTTGAGTGTTTTGGTGTGTCATATTCCAGTTACATTCTTTGACCTGTGCTGATTCAAAGTGAAGAATATTAACATACCAAAATCATGCTTAGCAGTGCCTTCTTGTTAAAAGTTAATAAATTGTGAGGAAGGGAAAATACTAATTATTCAACATGCATTTGTAGAACTGTGTTAATATCTAGTGTCCTGTTTTGGGGCTTCCCAGGTGGCACTGGTGGTAAATAACCTACCTGCCAATGCAGGAGACAGAAGAGACTTTGCTTCAATCCCTGGGACGATCCCCTTGAGCAGGAAATGGCAACCCACTCAGTATTCCTGCCTGGATAATCCCATGGACAGAGGAACCTGGTGGGATACTGTCCATAGTGTCCCAAAGAGTTGGATGTGACTGAATCGACTTAGCATGTCCTGTTTTTGATGAATATAAAATAGAAAGCATTTTTTTTAATTGACAAATACACTTAGTAACTTCAGGCACTTATTTCTTGGAGTCTGCTTTTGAATTAAAATATAGTCAAAAGAGCTCACTTAGAAGTCAGATTTTTTCAGGTTTTTATTAACTTTACCACATTCATATCTAAATGACTGTCTTAAAACAGAAGTACTATTTTGCACATTGATTAGAGCATGTTCTAAATAGAATTTGCTATTATTAGTAGATGAAATAATCTCATATAAAATAGAACATAATGACAAGAATGAATACTTGAAATAGTTACATCTGCTCTTTAGATATACTGAGTTTACAAAATTATCCATAGTGAGTAGAATTATACCTTGATTAAGAAGCGCAATAAACTACTAAGATCTTACTATCACAGCAGATGTAGTATGAGCTGTCTGAACTTTCACCTTTGAACAGACTAGTAATATATGATGCTGGTTTGAAGAAAAGTTTTGATTTCTTGTGAATCATAATTATTTCATAACCAGAGCCAGTTAACAGTCTCCATTAACAAGTATTACTTTTGACATTTTAAGATCTATGATGGTATCAGACCTGGAAATACTTAGCCTTTTACTGTCCAATGGGCAATTAAATGCTAGATAAAGGGGGCAAAAGCAGAAATACTCAAAGTAAGAAAAGGTTAATATTCAGATTTGGAATTTATAATGTCAGCCAACTTTTTCTGTAACCTAGATTTTTCAATTCTATCCACAGAGGCAATGTCTAAAAGCAATCTATATTAATAGAACTTGGACTTCCTGTTCCAGCTCTCACATCTAGATGTTACTTGCCTTTAGAGACAATAGTGATGTCTTTTAGTTTAAATTAAAGCAACTGGTGTATAAAAATTTGGAAAAGCAAAGTGAATTCCTTTCTTGAACTTTCTGTAATTTCATTGACAATTTTTGTGCCTAGGTGGCCAGAAATGATATACTTGAACATACCATAGTCGTGAAAATGTCCATAATGGACTGCCCAACCAAAAAGGAGTAGAGAGAAAGGACGCACTTGGAAAAGTTGTAGAGACATGATGAGAATCACTGTGATGAACCAGCTGTGAGCATAGAAAGCAAAAATGGCACAGTGACCCCAAGGCTGCTTTCCCACTGAGGTGAATGATGAATGTTAAAGTGGACAAGACATTAGGAAAGCCTTGTTTCAGTGATTTTAGACAAGTTGACTTCGAAGCATTGCGAATTTGTCTGAAATATTTCGGTGAATGGTCATTGAGCAGTTGAGAAAATGAGGGCAGAACCCAAGAGAGAAGACTCAGTTGTATTCATCAGATTACTCAAAACTGTGATTTTCTGTCTATGGGACACAGCAGTCTGTCTTGTTAAGGTTTCACAGTCATTAAATCAGGTAATGAATGAGATCTCCTGGAGACAGCCCATGGGGTTCTGGGGAGAACCCAGCCCATGGGGTTCATGGTCAAGTGTGTAATCCTGGGAAAGCTTTTAGTTGAAAAAGTCATCCAGTGGTGGGAAGAGGACCAGGAGAGATGAAGTTGGGAAGTCAGGGGGGGATAGTGTTCAGAAGAGGGAAAAAGTCAAATGAAACAAAGAGTTGTACTTCAAAAAGTAGGGAAAATATATGGCAAAACCAACACAGTACTGTAAAATAGAATAAAGTATTAAAAGGGAAAAAAAAAGTAGGGAAAATAACCTGTACTTAATCTAATTATGTTGTAAATTATATCCCCTGCCCTGAAGAAGTATTTCCACCCATCCATCATTAGAATGCCAAGGCCTCTTACAGATCACTTTTGACTGTTCCTACTGTGATCTAAGTCCAGATGGACTGGAGAGTCAGTGACGACATTGCTAACAGGATCATGGGCAGTGGCTGAATATGAACTTTGTGGCTACCTTTTTCTTGTTGGTGGCCTAATATTAAGGAGTTTAAATCAGAGCTTTTTGTTTTAGTAAACTGTGCATACTTTAAATCATATAGTCTAAATTGGACTTAGTATCCAAGCTTGCTCTCTGGAAGAAAAGCTATGACAAACCTAGGCAACATATTAAAAAAACAGAGATATCAGTTTGCCAACAAAGGTCCATATAGGCAAAGCTTTGATTTTTCCACTAGTCATGTATGAATGTGACAGTTGGACTGTAATGAAGGCTGAGCACCAAAGAATTGATGCTTTTGAACTGTGGTTCTGGAGAAGACTTCTGAGAGTCCCTTGGGCAGCAAGGAAATCATTCCAGTCAGTCCTAAAGGAAATCAACCCTGAATGCTTCCCAGGTGGTGCTGATGGTAAAGAACCTGCCTGCCAGTGCAGGAGACATAAGAGACCTGGGTCCAATCCCCAAGTTGGGAAGATCCCCTGCAAGAAGTCATGGCAACCCACTCCAGTATTCTTGCTTGGAAAATTCTGTGGACAGAGGAGGCTGGCGGGTTACAATCTGTCTGGTGGGAACTGGACATGGAATAAAGGAAAGTTCAAAATTGGGAAAGGAGTATGCCAAGGCTGTATATTGTCACCCTGCTTATTTAACTTATATGCAGAGTACATCATGGGAAATGCTGGGCTGGAGGAAGCACAAGCTGGAATCAAGATTGCTGGGAGAAATATCAATGACCTCAGATATGCAGATGAAACCAACCTTATGGTAGAAAGTGGAGAGGAACTAAAGTAAAGAGGCTATTGATGAAGGTGAAAGAGGAGAGTAAAAAGCTGGCTTAAAACCTAGCATTCAAAAAAAAAAGATCATGATATCTAGTCCCATCACTTCATGGCAAGTAGTGGGGGAAACAGTGGAAACAGTGTCAAACTTTATTTTCTTGGGCTCCAAAATCACTGTGGATGGTGACTGCAGCTGTGAAATTAAAAGATGCTGACTCCTTGGAAGAAAAGTTATGAACAACCTAGACAGCATTTTAAAAAGAAGAGATGTTACTTTGCTGACAAAGGTCTATCTAGTCAAAGTATGGTTTTTCCAGTAGTCATGTATAGATGTGAGAATTGGGCCATAAAGAAGGCTGAGCGCCAAAGAAGTGATGCTTTTGAACTGTGGTGTTGGAGAAAACTCTTGAGGCTACCTTGGACAGCAAGGAGATCCAACCAGTCAGTCCTAAAGGAAATCACTCCTGAATATTCATTGGAAGGACTGATTATGAAGCTGAAACTCCAATACTTTGGCCACCTGACGTGAAGAGCTGACTCATTTGAAAAGACCCTGATGCTGGAAAGATAGAAGCGAGGAAGAGAAGAGGATGACAGAGGATGAGATGTTTGGGTGGCATCACAGACTCAATGGACATGAGTTTGAATAAACTCCGGGAGATGGTGATGGACAGGGAGGCCTGGTGTGTCCATGGGGTCACAAAGAGTCAGACATGACTGAACAACTGAACAGCAGAACCAATGGAATTGAATAGAATTAACATTAGAACCCTTAAAGTTATTTGACATAACAGTATTTGTAAAAAAATAAAAAAGGACTGAGGACATTCAGAAAGTATTTTATTTCTAAAATATATATTTGTTTGGCCTTGCCAGGTCTTAGTTGAGGCATGTGTCATTTAGTTTCCTGACCAGGGATAGAACCCAGGCCCTCTATATTAGGTATACAGAGTTTTAGACTACCAGCAAAGTCCCCCAAAAGTATTTTCAAATAATGGCATTACATCTAAATCCAACTCAGTTATTAAAATAACTATTTCTGCCTCATGAATAAAGTATTAAAACATCAATAAATTATAATGCTGATTAAGCTACCATTTATTTTTAAGTCACTGTCATTACAGTGTTTAATAAATATGTATAATATTTATACTTTGTTTTGTAATCATTTAGGTATTTTACTTCTTCAGCCAATCTTTAATTTCCATGGTGAAAGGAGTCTTCTGACTCATCTCTGAGTTTGCCACATTGCTTTGCCTCCACACCCAAAGTGCAAAGTTAGAGATACAGTAAAATATTTCTCAATGTATCATATCAACAAAATATCAGTACACATTGGTTACCTGATTGAATAAGTCTTGCTCCTGAAACAGCAAATGAAATTAAAGCACAGTGAGTGTTTTACAGTTTTAAAAATTAGCTTCTTTATTTTTCTTGTTACAACTTTGACTAGTGATTCGATTGGTTAAAATGGTACTAATGCGATCAACCTAAGGTTTGAGTTCTATGTGAAACTTAACTCTGCTCAGAGACACAAATTAAGTTTTAGCCATGGTCATATTTGCATTATAGATTAAAAATAAAGGGGCAGTGGGTAGATAGAAGTGGATAGACTATTTACAAATCCATTTATATACCTGGAAAATGAATTCAAAGAATGTTGTCTTTTTGGTCGGTAGAACATTTGTTCTGAGGAGCAGCACCTTATCTTTGTCCTGTCTGATATTTGGATTTCCTATATTGACGATCCTCCAATATTGACCTGCTAGTATCTGCTTGCCATGTACCTTCCTGAGTACGATTTCCAGCAGAGTGCTCAGAAATTCACTCAGCCCACACCTAAGGAATATAAAGATGTCTCCTTATATTCCTTAAAACTTATAAAAATGTAAGTTTTAAAATGTGACTTTTTAAAAAGGCATGTTTATTTCAAAGGCTTTTAATTTTAAACCAAAATAGCCATCTCCATTTTGTACAGGAAAGGGTATATGTAGGCAATATAAAAATCTAAGATACTGTAATGTTTCTTGATCCAGTTCTATGTAACATTTCATGATGAATTAGTTTAAGAAAATTTTCAATTATTTTATAAATGAAACAAGTTGATAGAATGCAAAACTTTTTATTAAAAATAATGTTAAGGAAGTGTACATAAACTAAAAATTTAATGAGTATGAGAACAAAAACTCAAAAATATTATAGTTATTAAATTGATGTTATTGGTACTTTGAAGGCCTTTTACTGCCAAAGGAGCACAATATATTGAGTTATTCACATTGTGGTTTTGATCAAGTCCAAAAGTTGAAATCTAGGCATTGGACTAAATATTATTATATTTATATTTTCAAGTAGTAGTTAAAAAAAATATTCATTATTATTTTAGCTAGTGAAGCATTTTTACATGAAACTGTATTTGAAATCAGAATTTTTAGCATCTATTTTCCTGAAATCAGTATATCAGTATGTAAATATTATTTAACTTACTAAAACAGTGTTTATTAATATTGCAAATTTATTAAAAATGAAAAATAACTAGTTTTTTGACAATTACTCTGCTAAAAGATTTATAACTTACATATGATTTAATTCTGATATAGTTGGAAGAAAAGATATAGTTATTACATCAAAAAATTAAAACAATTATTTTTTTCTGGAATTATAAATTATTTTTAAAATGAGAAAAAAATGTTAATTTATTTGGTATTAAAACTAGTCAAGAGGAAGACCTTTTCCTTTGCACCCAAGCATAAGCTTCATATGGGTAGGATTTTTATCCTTTTTGATCTTTGCAATACCCTCATCACCAAGAAAAATGCTTATATACAAGCATTTAATAAGAATCAATCAATAAATACAAATGACTCTGACAATCTGGGAACTATCTCCTTTTTATAAATCAATATAATTGTGCCATACAAAGAAGAGTAACGAGTAAACAGAGACTAATAAATTCTTTGACATCATTCTGTGCAGCTCTGTCTAGCTCTCTTCTGTAGCATACCTAGTCACAGGCTGTCACAGCAGGCTCTGACATCCCCGGGTTCTGCTGCCTTTCATTCATAATGTACAGCGGTCAGATTTCAACCAGGCCGAGGTGCAGATCAACACGAATTACCAACCCTGTATGAATAATCATGTGAACTTCAAAGTCTCTGGATTTGGGGCAAATAAATGGCACTGTACTTAAGAGTTTAAATGGCAACCCACTCCAGTATTCTTGCCTGGAAAATCCCATGGATAGGGGAGCCTGATAGGCTACTACAACAGTCCATGGGGTCGCAAAGAGTCGGACATGACTGAGCGAATTCACTCATACATGAAATTTACTTTTAAAAATCAATAATACAAAGGTTTCAGGGTAGTCTGACGGTTCCATTCTGTAACTAGTGTATCTGATTTCAACAGTTATAAAATACAACAAATTTTTAAAAATAGCCACCTTGTGTGGAGGAGCAAAAATCTAGAAGATTGCAGCCAAGCTGAACTCCTTCAGGAAAATACTTCAGCCAATGTTTCTGCAGTCTTTTATTTTCTGAGTTAAGTTTGCTGAATTTATTCATGGATACTCCATCTGTTCCGTGTGGAGGGACCGTAGAAGGATATATTTATGGGTGGCCTCTTGCCTCAATCTGATGAGTCACTAAAGCAAGAAAGTACTAACATCACGTCCGGAATCAGAAGAGCTTGTGAAATACTGTTTATAAAATGAAGTTCAAGATTCTGTTTTGAAGATCTGGGTCAGACCTCAAGCCTTTAAGATTTGGAGAAATCTGGCATAAATGTTATTTTCTTCCTCAAACTAAGCATTACTATATGGTTAGATTGAAAATATTTCAGTTGAAAGAAACCAACATCTAGGCCATTTAAGTTTTTAAAATATATATTTATTTATATAATTTCAACCCTCAGAATATTTAGCATACCTAGTAGTGGAGAATTTTAAAAGAAACTTCAGATATTTTTGTCAACACTAGTTACAGAATGATATCAGACTACCGTAAAACTTTTATATTTTTTATTTTTAAAAGTAAATTTAATATTTAGATATACATAAAATACTATGACCTTATGCCAAGGGACTTCAAGATAAGATGCTTGCTGTTGGGTCTGCTAAATAAGGTGAGGTATGAAATGATTTCCATGTACCCACGTGCTGCTTTCTGGGGACAGGGCTGGGTCTTGCCAGGCTGCACAGAACAGACAGAAACACTGTCTTACTATCACTGTCTGACACTAATTTTCTGATTCATCTTGAATTGATACCACTGGAATCAACTTAGGACGTTGCTCGGTGATTTGAAGTGATTGATCTTCCCATGGAGCTTATTTTTAGATAAAATATATGCAAATGAGGTGCAGTGCTTCTTTGTTCTCTTATTTTCATAAGAAAGAAATGTGTGTTATGTTTCTTTTTCAATTATCATAGGAAAAAAATAACTATCCTAAATGTAAATGAAAATTGTCTAAATGAGCTATTAAGAAACCAAATTACACCCCACATAGCATGAGGTATAATTCTATTACCATTTTTTTCTTTTTACTCTGGCTCTTCCAGCTCAAATTTTGTCTCCTGTTCTTTTTTTCTTCTCTCCCATGTATTAGCGAGGTCGTAAACTTCTGCAATTTCTTGGATTTCAAGGAGTCTTTTATAGTTTTTTTTTGTTTGTTTATTTTACAGCACAAGTTTCCTGCCATAGCTTCGTCATCTGTCTTTAGTTTTTCACGTCCTTTTCTCTGTTTTTCTTGTGGCATTTGTAAAATTTGATTTTGGTTGAGGTCAATTTTCTTCCCAAATATTTCTCATCATTTGGTGGAGGTTGTTTCTTTTCTCCAGCCCAGCAATTTTGTAGTTATTGCGGTGGGGGAGGTGGGTTGGTGGGATATTATTAGCTCTTTCCTGCGGGGGCTGCACCTCTCCGGCCCCCTCCCTGCAGGGAGAGCCCTCTGCTCTTGGCTAGTGGCACTGTGGGCAGGCTCCCAATGAGTTATTACATATTGCCCATCCTGGGCATCTCACTTTGCTTTTTGCTAATGCACCGAAATACAGGTGCAGAGTGTAAGGTGAACCCCCGGGGCCATGATGGGCTACCCCTCCTCTCCTTCCCGCCGGTGAGAAGGTCCCCAATGACAGCACACTTCGCTGGTTGCCATGACGAGCTGCCCCTCCTCTCCCCTGCTGGCAGGGGGAGTCCCTAACAGAGGGAGGCTTCCAGATCCCTGGGACCAATGAAAGCACACTTCGCCGCCCCAGCCGCATAGACCTATCAGCCCGTGCCACCGTGAACCGGCAACCGGCAACCTATCCAAACCCCCTTCCACTAACCTGGC
>SJYW01015246.1:188951-204439 GCA_006410735.1 Raphicerus campestris
TGTTAATACTCTTTTGGGGTCCTGGTCATCTTTACCTAACACAGAGGTGACTTTTCTCCTCCGTGTGACCAGTCGAAGGCCTTCCTTGGGCTGGAGTTGGCACAGATGAGTGTCTTCCCATCTGGGCTTCTGCCCTGTGATGAGGGCTCAGGGAGTTCCCTCCTGTGTGCCCACCCACCTCTGTCTCCTCTCCAGATGAGGGATGCCGGGCTGACCTGTGGGCTCTCTGCTGCCTGGGAGCTGCAGGGGCAGGGACTATCTCTGTTTCTTCCTTGGACCTGGACCAGTTTTTACTTCTCCAATTTGCCGCTTATCTTCCTAGATCGTGGTTCAGGACTGTGGCCATTTTCTAGCTTCACCAAGACGCGTTTTTCTTCCCTGTATTTGTGTTCTTGTTCGTTAGTTTCAGAAAGCAGAGCCTTACTTCTGCATCTTTAACTGGACATTCCAGGTTACGTTCGCACATTGGGTCCTTGGCAATTCTTAGGAGTTACTTGCTCTAGGTGTTGATAGCTGTTCAGCCTCCTGGGGAAGAATTACTTTTCTCAGTCTCTTTTAAGGAATAACAATAAACAATGCATAATCTCTTTTCTCATCTCCATAGACCTTATTTCAAGAGTAAAATGTCTGTGAAAGAGGATGTGTGGAGTAAGTGAACACACAGATTTGCTGTGTATAACTTAAACGTTCATTTTCATTTGATTGTAAACTCGGGGTATTCAAAGTCCATGTATCTCAGAAAAAGGAAGCTTCTTTGTGAGGACCCTAATTTAGAGAAATTGAAAAACTGTTTAGCTTTCCCCTCTGCAACTCTGCACTCATCAATCCAGCCACTGACGCTGCTACCTCACCAGCTCTTTGCTGCTCAGACCCTTGGACAGGAAGGAAATGCATGACTTCCTAGAATCATACACACCAGAAAACAGAAATGAGATGAAAAACAAAGAGAGCTTTGTTCTGTAACTAACTTGCTGGCTATGAAGCTTTCCTGGGGTATGGGAATTAATTAACAATCTTGATTCTTAGGACCACTCCTTTTGGTATGTGATGCACCATGAGATGTGTGAGACGATAAGAATGAATAAAGATGCTAATAATTCAAACTATAATTTAAGCACCAAAGGTTGTAGAAGTCAGTAACAGTTGATATATTTTTGCCTTAAATTAACTTTTATATATTTTATACTTTATATATAATATATATATTATTTATAGTATATACATAATACTTTATATATAGCATGTATATGCTATTTGTGCAACTATTTTTCTTAAAAATAATTTAAGAAATAATATGGTAAAATTAATTTGTAATTTGTACAATGTAAGGTAGATAAATGCCAGAATTTCTTTGAAGTGTTTGTCCTTTAAAGAAAGAAGGGTAACAATAAAAAGTTTCATTTGCTCTTCTTGAAGACGTGAAATAGGCTAAAAACTGAGTCATATCATTCAGGGATCACTTATGGTCCTAGCCCAGGAAATAAATATGAGCTTAAAGATAGCCTTCCACAGCAGGATTATACTCTTTCTCATTGGAAAAATTGCTTCGGTGACCTGGAGTCTGTTGCATGGCTTCTGAAGGCCCAGCTTTGTCTGAGTGGACTTTTCATTTAGAGCTACTCTTGCACTAGGACTCCCACTCATGCTCTTTAAGGAGGATGCTGCTGTCTGAGGATTTAACCAGGTTTAATAGCTGTTTCTAGTAGCAATTACCAAACAGCATCTCAAGCTGACCTGTTGGATCTCCCATCCATGTTAACCTCCAAGGCCATTCTGAGAGTCATTGCTTTCATTCTGGATTTTGAATTTTCAAAAGCTACATTTTCACTTTTATGTGAAAAAAAAATCAGAGGGAAATAGAAATAGTCAGAAAAAAATTCATATGTACAGAGAAATGCCAACGTGAACTATGAACTATGATAGGTAAAGGGATGCCAGGGTCTCTGCAGACTGTTACCAGGATGTCTGTCAGTCCGTCATTCTGTCAGTCCGTAGANAGGAAGCTTCTTTGTGAGGACCCTAATTTAGAGAAATTGAAAAACTGTTTAGCTTTCCCCTCTGCAACTCTGCACTCATCAATCCAGCCACTGACGCTGCTACCTCACCAGCTCTTTGCTGCTCAGACCCTTGGACAGGAAGGAAATGCATGACTTCCTAGAATCATACACACCAGAAAACAGAAATGAGATGAAAAACAAAGAGAGCTTTGTTCTGTAACTAACTTGCTGGCTATGAAGCTTTCCTGGGGTATGGGAATTAATTAACAATCTTGATTCTTAGGACCACTCCTTTTGGTATGTGATGCACCATGAGATGTGTGAGACGATAAGAATGAATAAAGATGCTAATAATTCAAACTATAATTTAAGCACCAAAGGTTGTAGAAGTCAGTAACAGTTGATATATTTTTGCCTTAAATTAACTTTTATATATTTTATACTTTATATATAATATATATATTATTTATAGTATATACATAATACTTTATATATAGCATGTATATGCTATTTGTGCAACTATTAGAATATTTTAAGAAATAATATGGTAAAATTAACTTGTAATTTGTACAATATAAGGTAGATAAATGCCAGAATTTCTTTGAAGTGTATGTCCTTTAAAGAAAGAAGGGTAACAATAAAAAGTTTCATTTGCTCTTCTTGAAGACGTGAAATAGGCTAAAAACTGAGTCATATCATTCAGGGATCACTTATGGTCCTAGCCCAGGAAATAAATATGAGCTTAAAGATAGCCTTCCACAGCAGGATTATACTCTTTCTCATTGGAAAAATTGCTTCGGTGACCTGGAGTCTGTTGCATGGCTTCTGAAGGCCCAGCTTTGTCTGAGTGGACTTTTCATTTAGAGCTACTCTTGCACTAGGACTCCCACTCATGCTCTTTAAGGAGGATGCTGCTGTCTGAGGATTTAACCAGGTTTAATAGCTGTTTCTAGTAGCAATTACCAAACAGCATCTCAAGCTGACCTGTTGGATCTCCCATCCATGTTAACCTCCAAGGCCATTCTGAGAGTCATTGCTTTCATTCTGGATTTTGAATTTTCAAAAGCTACATTTTCACTTTTATGTGAAAAAAAAAATCAGAGGTAAATAGAAATAGTCAGAAAAAAATTCATATGTACAGAGAAATGCCAACGTGAACTATGAACTATTATAGGTAAAGGGATGCCAGGGTCTCTGCAGACTGTTACCAGGATGTCTGTCAGTCCGTCATTCTGTCAGTCCGTAGATGCTGCAGTAAACCTGGTTTTCAGAACCTTCATGTGTTATCAGGCTCATTTCCCCCAATCCCCTCAAAACAGAGAAAGTGGCATCAGCTCTGTCGTGTTAATTTCTTGTCTGAACAAGCAGCTTGCTTCATTCCTGGTCCTGTCTCTCCTTGTAGCTCATCTGTTCCACACCAGATGCAGAAATGTAGTTCTGGGGGGGCATACGCAGCAATTGGAGAAGGAAATGGCAACCTACTCCAGTATGTTTGCCTAGAAAATTCCATAGACAGAGGATGCTGGTGGGCTGTAATCCATGGGGTCGCAAAGAGTCGGACATGACTGAGCGACTAACACAACACATAATGCACCAGTTTGCCTCACTTTCCTTTTGCTCTTAATAAAGTATTGAAGGAAACAAACAGTAACAACAACTTTAATTCCTGAACTCAACTGGATTTACTTCATTGTCTCCATTTCTCATTCCATCATTACCTCCTTTGGCAAATACTACCTATTCAGATTGGTTGTAACAGCAAGCAACAATATATTTCTTTGATTTGGTAAACTGTTTTGTTAAGAAAATTAAAATTGTAGCATAGCCAAATGAGCTACTGAAATAGCCCATTCATTAAATAGGAATCAGGGTCCTAATTTTAGTGTCCTAGATCTGTTATTTATACCCTGACTTTTATGTAAGTGGTTTCACCTCTCTACATCTGTTATCTTGATAAGCAAAGTAGAAAAGATGCTTCAACCAATTTAAAGGGCTATTTGGTGATGATTTCATGGGTCTGTGTGTGCTTGCTTTTTTAACCATACTATATTCCAAAATCTGTTTGAAACAGCTTACAGGGATGTATAGAATTGGAACGGATAATTGTAACAAAAGTGTTAGTCACTCAGTTGTGTCCGACTCTTTGTGACCGCATGGACTGTAGTCTGCCAGGTGCCTCTGTCCTTGGAATTCTCCAAACAAGAATATTGGAGTGGATTGCCATTTCCTTCTCCAGTGGATCTTCCCAACCCAGGGACTGAACCTGGTTCGGGCACATGATCTGAGAGTCTCTTAGAAATCCAAGAGCCTCTTATGTCATTTTCTCATAGGAATTAGTCATCACCCTGCTTCTCAGGAAGGTCGGGTGAAGTTGTATATATTAATCTGCCATCATTCCACCTTAGTGTTGTAGCACATTTGTTCCAAGTTTATCTGAAACCATGAACTTCAGAATGTACAGCTTCTTATATGGTGACTTGATTATGTAGAATGTCAGAGGCAGTGCCATCTAAAAGGTCAAATTTACCATTTATATGTGAACAGCAGTTACTGTCCTGGGGATGTTTGCTCTATCATTCTTCCCAGTACCCAGGGATATAACATTTTAAATAGCTAATTTTAGACAGATGCTTTTAGAAGAAAGTTCGAATCCTTGTAGAAGAAAGTTTGAATTTCCTGTTGGTGGTGTAGATTTTGTCTAGTTGTGGGCTTGCAGTCCTGTTCCAAATTGTCCACTTTTAAAGCATATGAAATCAAGAGACATAACTGAAATATAAAAGACAAGTTCAACAGGAACCAGTAGAGGATGACATTTGCAAAAGAGAAGAAGAAAGAAGATAAGAAGAGGTATTAACAAAGTAAAAATTTAAGAACTTGAATCATATTACTGAGAAATTAAGTCCAGAAAAGATCTCAAAATAAAATAGTTTTTAAAAATGAAAGAGCTAAAATTTATTAACTGTATTGTAAAATTAAATGGTTTTGAATAGAATTGGAAAACATTTATACATTGAAAAGGACTAGGGCAATTGAAACATAAAACAGCACAGTGATAACTATTAAAAAAACAACATTTTTAAAAAGCAATAGAGAGGTAAAAGGAAAAGCATAAATCTTCCAGGCTGGATATTCACTCCCCAGGGTCTCTTGACTTTATCTTGCACTTTAGTAGCTACTATATGAACAAAGGACATGTTGTTATTCCCATTAACAACAATAAATACTTTCACCTAAAAAAATGGATGGAAAATGCTAATTTTTACTCTTAAGAAGTACTAATTAGGAAGACAGGTAGAAATTCAGGTATAACTCTTAAGAGTAAAAAGTCATAGAAACAACATAATGGCTACTGTTTTGCATGAATCCAAGAAACTAGCTGCCAAAGATGCCATTTTTATTTTTAAAGGGTCTTTTCTTTCTGACTCAAAACATTTTTTCTCCCATGTTTTACATAATTCTACTAAAATATGCTTGTTTTTGTGGTTTATAGACTCACAGTTTTGAAATCAACAGGGAAAAGGAAAATTCTGAGGAACAAAATAATGTTAAAATGCTTTCATTTGTTTTGCTGAAATTTATTTCACCCTAAAATAGTTATTACTCTTTCCGTGATCAATGCTAGCAAAATTTAATAAAATGTAACAATTATTACACATATAACATTAAAAAGCTTTCTCTGAAGTGATATTAGCATCCTGTGAATTGTCTGTTGAATTTTGAACATTGACTGTTCAAAAGCTAACCCAATGTTTGATGTATTTTCCTGGTAAATAAAAAGGCCATAACCTGACTTAATCTTTTTTAGATGTAAAACAGAAGATTGTTCTCTAAGGTTGATTAATTTCTTAAAATATTAATGCTCTGTTAGGCTTGTTGTAGTGAATGAAATGTTTGAGTTTTTATCAGGAAGTTTTAGAAAAGGAATGAAATTTGCTTTGATGTTTTGTAGGTGAAAAATGGTTCTTGAATCATGAAAAAGGGCTTTTGGAAAACATCAATCTCCTTAAGTTAAATCTTTCCCAGTGGAGGTACTTTATGACATCTTCTTGTTAATATCATTTTAGAATCTGTGTCTGGGGATTTTGCAGTAGAGTCTAAAGAATGACCAGAATGCAGATACTGGCAGTTATATTGCACAGTTAAATTCAGACTTACACAGTTTTTACAATGGTTTTGTAAAATTTAAAATGATCTCTTCCTTAGAAGACAAAATATCAAAGGATGAGTGGCTAAGCTGTAAACACATAGGGATTAAGCACCCACATTATCCAAGTCAAACCTGTCACTGGTCTCCCATTAGGAGTCAGCTACTGAAAATCAGCTGACACATTTGCTTCCAGTTTTTAAAGAAAAAAAAGTGTGTTTTTGGCCATAATTGTATATGTTTAAAGAATACAACCAATACTGAAAATCGAGGATGAAAAATTAAATTCTCCCACTCTAAAATAATCATTTTTAACATGAACTGACCACCAGCCCATCTTTCAATTCACCAGTTTCCTCTCTGTGCCAGAAATACAGCCAAACATCTGGGTGCATGGGTGGATGGATAGATGGATGAAAACATGGAAATATTTTTATAACATGGGAAGCCTAGTATAAATAGTTTTTTAAGTTAAAAACTCAACTTTAGTTTCATTTGAGTTTCGTAGAAGAAAAATACACTGATATGAAATTGAAGAAAAATTTTAGTGTTCAATAGATGATTCTGTTGCAGGAAGGGGGCACCTCCTTCCAGGGCCTGAAATTGGGCTCTTATCTAACACTGAAATGAATTGTCTGATGAGACCCATGAGCTGACAAAGCAAAAGGCTTTATTGGGAAAGGGCACCCGGGTGGAGAGCGGGAAGGTAATCCAGGAGAATAGCTCTGCCACGTGGCTTGCAGTCTCGGGTTTTACGGTGACAGGATTAGTCTCCGGGTTGTCTTTAGCCAGTCATTCTGACTCAGAGTCCTTCCTTGGTGGTGCAGGCCTTGTTCAGCACAGATGGACACCAGAGAGGAGGATTCTGGGAGGTGGTTGGACATGTGGTGTCCCCTTTTGACCTTTCTTGAACTCTTCTGGTTGGTGGGAGCTTATTAGTTCCCTGTNGTGGTGCAGGCCTTGTTCAGCACAGATGGACACCAGAGAGGAGGATTCTGGGAGGTGGTTGGACATGTGGTGTCCCCTTTTGACCTTTCTTGAACTCTTCTGGTTGGTGGGAGCTTATTAGTTGCCTGTTCCTTACAGGACAACCTGTTGTAAAGCAACTCATGCAAATGGCAACTATGGTGCCTGTCGAGGGTGGGCAGTTTCAGTCAGTGTGCTTGCCGTAACAATTCTACACTACAGTGTAGTACCAGTTAAAATATGCCTGTAAGGTTAAAGAGAGGGGCAGAGGGAGTGGGGAGGAGGTCAGGGAAGGAGGAAAAGGCAAAGGAGAAGAAGACAGGAGAGGAGGCAAAAGAAAGTGTACCCTTTATAAGGTAGAGTCAATTTTTCCAAACTGTTGGGTTGGCCAAAAAGCGTGTTTGGGATTTTGTGTGAGCTGTTAGGGAAAACATGAACAAACTTTTTGGTCAACCCAATATCTACTTCCATTTTAACTTTCTCAATGCTCTATTAAAAGATGAATCTATTCCCACTTGTTTTAACAAGGCGTATTAACATATATATGCATATGTTAACAAGCATATAACAGCTCATTTTTACCTTTCTCATCTTCCGTTCCATAACCTCAGATCCATGGAGTGATCTGTGCGTAACTGGATTCATTTCCCTCACCAGTACTTTTCCCATAGGTTTTCAGTTCTTCACTATTAATTTTCATTTATTTCCTAATTGGATGTATTAATGGTCTACCTTTTATTGTCTCTTTCATTTTTGCTTTCTCAACAAGGGCTTCTGAGCAAGGCATTATCTCAATGTTTTCCCGTTTAAGAATAGTGTCTGCCTACTGCCTTTTTACATAAATAATATTGTTACTGGTTATAGAATTCTCAGGTTTCACTTTTGTTACCCTAGAACATTATAGACATTGCTTTACTACCTCTTGCATTGAAAGTTGGAAATATTTTCTGTCAGCATGAGGTTTAATAAGAAATTATTTAAGGGTGAATACAGGACTGTAGTCAGTCAGTTGACTGGGCCATGCTTTGGCCTTGACTATTCTGTATTAAATTTGTTTGAAACACAGTGTATTCTTTAATGTACAGATTCACTTCTTCATGGAGGGGACTATTTTATATTGCAGATTTGCTAAAAGGCATGTTCTCTTATATTGTGGGCATCTAGGCTTCCTTGGTGGTTCAAATGATAAAGAATCTGTCTGCAGTCAGGAGACCTGGGTTCTATCCCTGGGTTGGTAAGATCCCCTGGAGAAGGGAATGACAAATCACTCTAGTATTCTTGCCTGGAGAATTCCATAGGCAGGGGAGTCTGGTGGGCTACAGTCCATGGGATTGCAAAGAGTTGGACACCACTAAGCCACTAACACTTTGACTTTTTCACTACTGCACAAACATTGTTGATCTTTATGTAAAATTCCTTTGCGAGTATAGTCTTGCTTCCATATTTGTTTTACTTTAATCATTTTAATTCCTTGCGTTAAAAAAAGTCAGCATTCATTATATAAACCTCATTGTTTCCTAAATATCAATTATTTGATCTTTAATCAGTTTTCTTTCTACTGTTCCGAAATTGCGTGTATTGTTATNAGGTGAAAAATGGTTCTTGAATCATGAAAAAGGGCTTTTGGAAAACATCAATCTCCTTAAGTTAAATCTTTCCCAGTGGAGGTACTTTATGACATCTTCTTGTTAATATCATTTTAGAATCTGTGTCTGGGGATTTTGCAGTAGAGTCTAAAGAATGACCAGAATGCAGATACTGGCAGTTATATTGCACAGTTAAATTCAGACTTACACAGTTTTTACAATGGTTTTGTAAAATTTAAAATGATCTCTTCCTTAGAAGACAAAATATCAAAGGATGAGTGGCTAAGCTGTAAACACATAGGGATTAAGCACCCACATTATCCAAGTCAAACCTGTCACTGGTCTCCCATTAGGAGTCAGCTACTGAAAATCAGCTGACACATTTGCTTCCAGTTTTTAAAGAAAAAAAAGTGTGTTTTTGGCCATAATTGTATATGTTTAAAGAATACAACCAATACTGAAAATCGAGGATGAAAAATTAAATTCTCCCACTCTAAAATAATCATTTTTAACATGAACTGACCACCAGCCCATCTTTCAATTCACCAGTTTCCTCTCTGTGCCAGAAATACAGCCAAACATCTGGGTGCATGGGTGGATGGATAGATGGATGAAAACATGGAAATATTTTTATAACATGGGAAGCCTAGTATAAATAGTTTTTTAAGTTAAAAACTCAACTTTAGTTTCATTTGAGTTTCGTAGAAGAAAAATACACTGATATGAAATTGAAGAAAAATTTTAGTGTTCAATAGATGATTCTGTTGCAGGAAGGGGGCACCTCCTTCCAGGGCCTGAAATTGGGCTCTTATCTAACACTGAAATGAATTGTCTGATGAGACCCATGAGCTGACAAAGCAAAAGGCTTTATTGGGAAAGGGCACCCGGGTGGAGAGCGGGAAGGTAATCCAGGAGAATAGCTCTGCCACGTGGCTTGCAGTCTCGGGTTTTACGGTGACGGGATTAGTCTCCGGGTTGTCTTTAGCCAGTCATTCTGACTCAGAGTCCTTCCTTGGTGGTGCAGGCCTTGTTCAGCACAGATGGACACCAGAGAGGAGGATTCTGGGAGGTGGTTGGACATGTGGTGTCCCCTTTTGACCTTTCTTGAACTCTTCTGGTTGGTGGGAGCTTATTAGTTGCCTGTTCCTTACAGGACAACCTGTTGTAAAGCAACTCATGCAAATGGCAACTATGGTGCCTGTCGAGGGTGGGCAGTTTCAGTCAGTGTGCTTGCCGTAACAATTCTACACTACAGTGTAGTAGCAGTTAAAATATGCCTGTAAGGTTAAAGAGAGGGGCAGAGGGAGTGGGGAGGAGGTCAGGGAAGGAGGAAAAGGCAAAGGAGAAGAAGACAGGAGAGGAGGCAAAAGAAAGTGTACCCCTTATAAGGTAGAGTCAATTTTTCCAAACTGTTGGGTTGGCCAAAAAGCGTGTTTGGGATTTTGTGTGAGCTGTTAGGGAAAACATGAACAAACTTTTTGGTCAACCCAATATCTACTTCCATTTTAACTTTCTCAATGCTCTATTAAAAGATGAATCTATTCCCACTTGTTTTAACAAGGCGTATTAACATATATATGCATATGTTAACAAGCATATAACAGCTCATTTTTACCTTTCTCATCTTCCGTTCCATAACCTCAGATCCATGGAGTGATCTGTGCGTAACTGGATTCATTTCCCTCACCAGTACTTTTCCCATAGGTTTTCAGTTCTTCACTATTAATTTTCATTTATTTCCTAATTGGATGTATTAATGGTCTACCTTTTATTGTCTCTTTCATTTTTGCTTTCTCAACAAGGGCTTCTGAGCAAGGCATTATCTCAATGTTTTCCCGTTTAAGAATAGTGTCTGCCTACTGCCTTTTTACATAAATAATATTGTTACTGGTTCTAGAATTCTCAGGTTTCACTTTTGTTACCCTAGAACATTATAGACATTGCTTTACTACCTCTTGCATTGAAAGTTGGAAATATTTTCTGTCAGCATGTGGTTTAATAAGAAATTATTTAAGGGTGAATACAGGACTGTAGTCAGTCAGTTGACTGGGCCATGCTTTGGCCTTGACTATTCTGTATTAAATTTGTTTGAAACACAGTGTATTCTTTAATGTACAGATTCACTTCTTCATGGAGGGGACTATTTTATATTGCAGATTTGCTAAAAGGCATGTTCTCTTATATTGTGGGCATCTAGGCTTCCTTGGTGGTTCAAATGATAAAGAATCTGTCTGCAGTCAGGAGACCTGGGTTCTATCCCTGGTTGGTAAGATCCCCTGGAGAAGGGAATGACAAATCACTCTAGTATTCTTGCCTGGAGAATTCCATAGGCAGGGGAGTCTGGTGGGCTACAGTCCATGGGATTGCAAAGAGTTGGACACCACTAAGCCACTAACACTTTGACTTTTTCACTACTGCACAAACATTGTTGATCTTTATGTAAAATTCCTTTGCGAGTATAGTCTTGCTTCCATATTTGTTTTACTTTAATCATTTTAATTCCTTGCGTTAAAAAAAGTCAGCATTCACTATATAAACCTCATTGTTTCCTAAATATCAATTATTTGATCTTTAATCAGTTTTCTTTCTACTGTTCCTAAATTGCGTGTATTGTTATATAGTGAATTGTGATTCTTGATTTTTGTGATCAAGATTTTTATAGACATTTAAATCTTATGTAGTCTGTTCATCTCATTGTGCTCATTTTTGCAGAATTCTCATTCTCAATGTTATTTTATATCATGAGATAATTATGAGGAATTCCATTTTGTTCCATGAGTTATTTTTCTTTGCTGTTAGAAATTTGGTCCTTCTGTCTTTATTTGCCATATTGGGAATTCTGCAGAGATGTTCTCTGCTCTGATAAAATATAGAGGACATGTTTGCTCTCTTCCTACTATATCTGACTTCAGTTAAGTTTTCTTTCAGAGCTACAGATCAAGGGCTATACCTTTGGTTTTCTTATCCCCTTATTTTAGTTATATGTACTTTAAAATTTAAAAAATATATATATATTCAGTTTTAAAGATTGCTTCTCATTTGCAATTACAACAAAATATTAGGTATATTCCCCATGCTGTACAATATATCCTTAAGCTCATCTTACACACAATAGCTTATGACTCACACTCCCCCACTTCTATATTGTGTTAACCACTGGTAATCCACTGATAAGCATTATTTTGTTCTCTGTGAGTCTGTCTTCTGTTGTAGTTTTATTCACTAGATTACAGTATTATTCCATTGTATAAATAAATACACAACTTCTTCCTTATCCATTCATCTGTTGATGGGTACTCAGGTTGTTTCCATAACTTCACAATTTTATGTAATGTTGCTTTGAACATAGGGGTGCATGTTTTTTGTTTTTGCTTTTTTTTTCTCATTAGTTTGGTGTTTTTTAAAAATACATTCTCAGAAGTAAAATTCCTAAGTCATATGGTAGTTTATTTTTAGTGTTTTGAGAAACCTATGTGCTGTTTTTTTACAATGGCTGTGCCAATTTACATTCCTACCAGTAGTGTAGGAAATTCCCTTTTCTACATGTCCTTGCTGACATTTTTTTATTTTTGTGTNATATATATATATTCAGTTTTAAAGATTGCTTCTCATTTGCAATTACAACAAAATATTAGGTATATTCCCCATGCTGTACAATATATCCTTAAGCTCATCTTACACACAATAGCTTATGACTCACACTCCCCCACTTCTATATTGTGGTAACCACTGGTAATCCACTGATAAGCATTATTTTGTTCTCTGTGAGTCTGTCTTCTGTTGTAGTTTTATTCACTAGATTACAGTATTATTCCATTGTATAAATACACAACTTCTTCCTTATCCATTCATCTGTTGATGGGTACTCAGGTTGTTTCCATAACTTCACAATTTTATATAATGTTGCTTTGAACATAGGGGTGCATGTTTTTTGTTTTTGCTTTTTTTTTTCTCATTAGTTTGGTTTTTTTTAAGAATACATACTCAGAAGTAAAATTCCTAAGTCATATGGTAGTTTATTTTTAGTGTTTTGAGAAACCTATGTGCTGTTTTTTTACAATGGCTGTGCCAATTTACATTCCTACCAGTAGTGTAGGAAATTCCCTTTTCTACATGTCCTTGCTGACATTTTTTTATTTTTGTGTTTTTTGTTTGTTTGTTTGATGACAGCCATTATGATAGGTGTGAGGTAATATTTCATTGTGGTTTTGATTTGCATTTCCCTGATGATTAGCATATGCCTGTTGACTTCATATGCCTGTTGGCCATCTGCATTTCCTCTTTGGAAAAATGTCTGTTCAGTTCTTCAGCCCATTCTTATTGGATTGTTTGTTTCTTTTGAATGCTGAATTATATGAGCTGTTCATATATTTTGGATATCAACCCATTATCAGTCATATCATTTGCAAATATTTTCTCCCATTCAATAGGTTGTCTTTCCATTGTTTTAATGCTTTCCTTTAGTGTACAAAAGCTTTCAAGTTTAATTAGTTTAATTAGTTTTAAGTTTAATTCCTGCTTTGCTTTTCTGTTTTTGGAGTGAAAAGAATAACTTTATTTTTATTTTTTCATTAATTATTTTATTTTAATTGGAGGGTAATTACTTTACATTATCATGATGATTTTTGCCATACATCAACATGAATCAGCCACAGGTATACATGTGTCCCCTAATCCTGAACCCCACTCCTGATTCCCTTTGCACCCTATCCTTCTCGGTTTACTTTAGGAGATGGATCCAAAACATATTGCTGCTATTTATTGCAAAGGGTATTCTGCCTGTTTTTCTGTAGGAGTTTTATAGTCTCACATTTAGGTCTTTAATTCATTTTTAATTTATTTTTGTACATGGTATTAGAGAGTGTTCTAATTTCATTTTTGAATGTAACTCTCCAGCTTTTTCAGTACCACTTACTGAAGAGACTGTTTTCTCTTCATATGTATTCTTGCCTTCTTTAATCTATTGAAAAATAGGCTAATTTTTAAATCCTGAGGTAATGACAGAGTGAGTAGAAGTGGGAGGGTAAGCTGAGGTGGCCCACAGTCTTTGTTAGAATTTTCTCTCCATCTGAAATGTTGTCAGTTATTCAGTATGGACTCACTGTATCTAACTATGGATGAGGGCATATATGATTTTCAAAAGGTTAATCTTGGACGTCAGTCATCCCTCCAATTATTTCATACCTTCCAGAATCTTCTCTTCTCCTCCACTTCTCTGTTAGGTGCTCAGTTGTGTTCAACTCTGTGACCCTATGGACTGCAGCCTGCCAGGCTCCTCCATCCATGGGATTCTCCAGACAAGAATACTGGAGTGGGTTGCCATGCCTTTCTCCAGAGGGTCTTTCCAACCCAGGGATAGAACCCCGGTCTCCTGCATGGCAGGCAGATTCTTTACCTTTTGAGCTACAGGGAAGTCCTGGAGGGATGGCAGTTCAAGTTTGCTTCCCTGCAGAGTAAGCACCTTTTGATCAAGGGTGTGTGACTCAGTGGTGACTCAGAGGCAGAGGAAGGCACCAGTGCTGGTATCAGAACCACACTCCAGAGGGCTTGTGCCAGGCTCGTCTTACTCTCTCTCTCCTCCGAGCCTTCTTCACTCCTTCCGTGTTTTCTTCATCTAAGTGTTCTCTCTTGCCCTGTTTTGCTTGCTAGTTTTTGAAGATTATTGTATTATGTTGGCCTAGTTTCTTATCTGAGTATGTTGGTTATTTTTTTCTTGGTATGACCCTTTGTTGCTCAATATTTGGTTTTGGTGAAGGGAATTCTAAAACTCTGAAGTTATTTAAGTGCTCTTAACCTCGAGGTCCCTATTTAGTATTTAATGTTCTACAATACATCGTCAAATGATTCTCCCAACACCACATGTGATTTTTAATGGTCATTATATATCAGAGACAATTATGCTACGTGGACTGTGGCATGTTAAAATATCTGCCAGCTTCCCTGGCATCTCAGTGGTAAAGAATCCACCTGCCAGTACAGGAGACATGGGTTTGAACCCTGGTCTGGAAAGATCCCACATGCCCTGGAGCAACTAAGCCTGTGCATCCCAACTATTGACCTGTGCTCTACAGCCAAGGAACCACAGGTCACAACTACAGAAGCTGGAGAAGCCTGCACACCGAACAGAGGGTAGCCCCTGCTCACCGCAACTAGTGAAAAGCCCACACGGAGCTACAAAGACCCAGCACAGCCAAAAATAAACTAATAGATAATTTTAAATAAAGTAAAACACCTTGCATTAAAAAAAAGAGTCCTTCATTAATGACAGAAGGATTATCATAGCGAATGTGGGTGGTCCTCAAATATATCTTTGAACTTTTTTCCTCTGATAGGTAGGTAAAATGACTTTGCAAAGTTTCATCATAGTACATACAAGTTGTACTAAACATGACTTTCAGGGAAACAGTTTATACTCTTAATATTGTTGACTGATTTATAAAAACATAAGCTATTTATTTGCATTATACGAAGACCAAGTTTTCTTTTCTTACCTGAGTGAGGCAGAGCACATATATAAAATATCTATTTATTATTCATTTTAATGTTGATTATTATAATCTATTAACAGTAGATTTTTCAGTCCTTTAGCATTAAGGCAGTGGTTACTGTTCTACTTTTTAACTAAACTGATGGTTTGTATTTCTTGTTTTTTAAAAAAATGAAATTAAAAATCATATAAAGATCAGTTCAGTTCATTTCAGTCACTCTGTCGTGTCCAACTCTTTGCGACCCCATGAATCACAGCACGCCAGGCCTCCCTGTTCATCACCATCTCTCAGAGTTCACTCAGACTCA
>SJYW01015246.1:219589-247698 GCA_006410735.1 Raphicerus campestris
GATGACTGATTCTAGGTGAGTGATCACACCATCATGATTATCTTGGTCTTGAAGATCTTTTTTGTACAGTTCTTCCTTGTATTCTTGCCATCTTTTCTTAATATCTTCTGCTTCTGTTAGGTCCAGACCATTTCTGTCCTTTATCGAGCCCATCTTTGCATGAAATGTTCCCTTGGTATCTCTAATTTTCTTGAAGAGATCTCTAGTCTTTCCCTTTCTGTTATTTTACTATATTTCTTTGCATTTATCGCTGAAAAAGGCTTTCTTATCTCTTCTTGCTACTCTTCTGAACTCTGCATTCAGATGCTTATATCTTTCCTTTTCTCCTTTGCCTTTCGCCTCTCTTCTTTTCACAGGTATTTGTAAGCCCTCTCCAGACAGCCATTTTGCTTTTTTGCATTTCTTTTCCATGGGGATGGTCTTGGTCCCTGTCTCCCTTACAATGTCACGAATCTCATTCCATAGTTCATCAGGCAGTGTATCTATCAGATCTAGGCCCTTAAATCTATTTCTCACTTCCACTGTATAATCATAAGGGATTTGATTTAGGTCATACCTGAATGGTCTAATGGTTTTCCCTACTTTCTTCAATTTCAGTCTGAATTTGGCAGTAAGGAGTTCATGATTTGAGCCACAGTCAGCTCCTGGTCTTGTTTTTGTTGACTGTATAGAGCTTCTCCATCTTTGGCTGCATAGAATATAATCAATCTGATTTTGGTGTTGACCATCTGGTGATGTCCATGTGTAGAGTCTTCTCTTGTGTTGTTGGAAGAGGGTGTTTGCTGTTCTAATCATGAATGTTTAGATTTATCAGCTATTTTGTTAAAGCCTTAAACTCTATACTTGAAAAATCATATTTGTACTTCATGTATATTATATTTAATTTGTAAGGTCTCTATAGATAAACAGAGAAAGCAGCGGCACCCCACTCCAGTACGTACTCTTGCCTAGAAAATCCCATGGACAGAAGAGCCTGGAAGGCTGCAATCCATGGGGTCGCCGAGGGTCGGACATGACGGAGTGACTTCACTTTCATTTTTCACTTTCATGGATTGGAGAAGGAAATGGCAACCCATTCCAGTGTTCTTCCTGGAGAATCCCAGGGACGGAGGAGCCTGGTGGGATGCCATCTATGGGGCCTCACAGAGTCGGACATGACTGAAGTGACTTAGCAGTAGCAGGTATAGATAAAAGTACTTTGTACAGGGATCTAGGAGTCTTTTAAGTAGTTAAATTAGTATATGTTGAACACATTAAGTTAGCCTAATATAGAAAAATAGAATTATGGTAATGGATCTCTGATTAAAATGCTCAAATTATTTTATATAATTGGTAGAAAACTGTGTCAGTATGTACCCAATAACTTGTGTGTCTTTAAAGAGGTTGTTGACAAAATGAGTTGTTGATAAACATTTGAGTTGTTGACAAAAAACTCATTAAGGTTATGTGAAATTGTTTTCTTTCATGGGTAAATAAATGCATTTTGGCTTGATTAGACATATTCATCTAAAAAAAAGATCCACCTTTTAGGATTTATGTCAACATCATTAGTGGCATCTTTTTAATAGTCTCCCTCTGCAAAAAATGCTACCTAAGCATGATCTCGTGTCTTTTAAGTGCTAATTTTTTAACTAAAACCCTGCAGCTTTCACTGATGCTCATGGTGACAATGCAGGCTGTCAGAGACGGGAGAACTAATTTAGCTGGAAATGAATTAATACCATCCTCCTCTCCCGTTAATTTTGTTAAAATTGTGTCTCAAGTAGAAAATGTTGGCTCTGAGTATGGTATAATGAGTTACTTCTTAGACTCAATTGAATAAAATGCCAGGAATGGAAACCATGTTACCTTTGTGACTAGAATATTAGATGAGGAGCTGTGTGTAATCACTCAGCAACAAAAATGTCCTCAGTGCAGATGGGATCAATTTGACCAGGATCAGTATTTCCATTCATCCCTGAAATCGTGTATCCTTTCCTTTCTGTACCTTCTAGAGCCCAGATATTTTTTTTTCTCCTGAAAGTGTAATTCATTAGTGTATATAATTTATCTTTACCCATGGGTAAACTTTTAATCTTTGCTGCAATCATGACAAGCCAAAGCAGAACAAATTATGATATATCTTTGTACAGTAATTTCTGACAGAATCACCCAGAGTAAATAAAAAGAAAAATGCATTTGGGAAAAATGCAATTAACTTATGTTATAATTGAGTAGAGATTTCATAACCTGTATTGTTTTCAGGTTTTGAATACCAATATTTTGAATACTAAGACTTTGAATACCTGTATTTAATAACCATAAATTTGAAATAAATTAGGGGTTTCATTCAATTGTTGACAAAACACTCTATAACGTTTTTCATTCTGTAGTGATTTTTATCTTTGTAAGTAAAAATACAAGCTGGATTTTGTTACTGGGGAAACTGTGAAATCAAAGATGTTATTACACAGAGAAACGTGTGGGCAATGGGGACACTAACTAAAATCTGAAATATTTCTGTTAATATTTTGAGTAAAGAAACGTAATTAATAGCTCTGTGAGGAGTACAGCACTGCTATGTGCTATGTCTGGGGATGTTCTCAGTATTTGTGAACCTGGAATCTGTATTATGTCTTTATTTAACACAAACTGAATATTGTTCTAACTTGGATTTGCAAAATACAAGGTAAATGATGTGAGAATGACTGAAATTACACGTGGAACATAATGTGTACAGTTTATTAGAGAGTCACTGAAACATGAATAAGAATAGCGTAGATTACAGATAGTAAAGCTGTGATGTTTACTTTCAGTCTTGCTGAAATCCTTAACCACGTGTGTGCAGAGGGAATTTTCTTCAACCTCGTCCTTTACAGACCTTTTATTAATCATCCTGTTTCTTAATTCTGTACCACCTGCTCGCTTCTTGCTGTTTGTTTTGTAGTGATCTGTATAAGGACAGCCACTTCTCTCTATCAAGACTCCTTCTGAAGGGTTTCTGCCTTGGTGTGATGAGAATCTCTGGACACGCACCCTATCAACAGTCCCTCTATAGCACTTACTGTTTCCTTCTCTTGAGCGATCTCTGCAGACCTCTGCCCATGGCTGCTAGTTCTCTGGAAATAGTTTTTTTCTCTATTTAGTTTTCATGTTTGCAAGTTCAAAAACTCAAGGTTTTAGAACTGGGCTGGGTGGTGCAGAGAGGACTCGCCCATCAGGAATTGTTTTCAACCTGGCAAAGGGTTTGGCTTTGCAGAAAAGCCAAAATATACTGTCTGTGCCAGAGTTTTGTAGATTTAGAGTCTCAACTGCCACCTCTTATCCACTGTATATTCAACTTCTTTCTCTCCAGCTTTGAAGCTGGGGTGCATTTCCCTCTCTGTTGGTTGGTTTACCTTTCTGATCTGAGCATGACCCAGTTTCTGCCCTCCACCATCACGTCCCCACAGACACAGACTCAGGTTCTCCGCAGCTGGATGCATTTCTGAGGAGGGCATCCTAGCTCTTGCTGAACTTGCCCCAGGAACCACTCACTGTACCCTCCACCTGCATGTAGCTTCTCACTTCTCCTGTCTCTCCCTGAGGAGCTAGACCCAAGCAGGGCAGCTTGGGTACAGAAGGAACCTGCTTCCACACTTATTTTGACATAAAAACTTGCCTTGAGTTCCATGTCTTTTGCTTTGTGTTTCATTAATTATTTTCTTTAAGAAAGTTTATGTCTTCTGTTTAACTCTCTGACCCCTGCCTTTTAGTAGATATAAACTCTGAACATCTTTAGATATCTATAAACATCTTTAAATATCTATAACCAAGATGATTGTGGACTAGGCTGTTTAAAGACAAGAAGAACTCTAATTTTGAATACTTATAAGTAGCAGATATAGGGTCTCTTAGGTCGCTCAGTGGTAAAGAATCTGCCTTCTATGCAGGAGACGCGGGTTTGATCCCTGAGTTGGGAATGTCTTCTGCAGGAGACAATGGCAACCCACTTCAGTATTNGGCTGCTAGTTCTCTGGAAATAGTTTTTTTCTCTATTTAGTTTTCATGTTTGCAAGTTCAAAAACTCAAGGTTTTAGAACTGGGCTGGGTGGTGCAGAGAGGACTCGCCCATCAGGAATTGTTTTCAACCTGGCAAAGGGTTTGGCTTTGCAGAAAAGCCAAAATATACTGTCTGTGCCAGAGTTTTGTAGATTTAGAGTCTCAACTGCCACCTCTTATCCACTGTATATTCAACTTCTTTCTCTCCAGCTTTGAAGCTGGGGTGCATTTCCCTCTCTGTTGGTTGGTTTACCTTTCTGATCTGAGCATGACCCAGTTTCTGCCCTCCACCATCACGTCCCCACAGACACAGACTCAGGTTCTCCACAGCTGGATGCATTTCTGAGGAGGGCATCCTAGCTCTTGCTGAACTTGCCCCAGGAACCACTCACTGTACCCTCCACCTGCATGTAGCTTCTCACTTCTCCTGTCTCTCCCTGAGGAGCTAGACCCAAGCAGGGCAGCTTGGGTACAGAAGGAACCTGCTTCCACACTTATTTTGACATAAAAACTTGCCTTGAGTTCCATGTCTTTTGCTTTGTGTTTCATTAATTATTTTCTTTAAGAAAGTTTATGTCTTCTGTTTAACTCTCTGACCCCTGCCTTTTAGTAGATATAAACTCTGAACATCTTTAGATATCTATAAACATCTTTAAATATCTATAACCAAGATGATTGTGGACTAGGCTGTTTAAAGACAAGAAGAACTCTAATTTTGAATACTTATAAGTAGCAGATATAGGGTCTCTTAGGTCGCTCAGTGGTAAAGAATCTGCCTTCTATGCAGGAGACGCGGGTTTGATCCCTGAGTTGGGAATGTCTTCTGCAGGAGACAATGGCAACCCACTTCAGTATTCTTATCTGGGAAATCCCATGGACAAAGGAGCCTGGTGGACTACAGTCCATGGGGTCCCAAGAGTTGGACACAACTTAGAGACTAAGCCCCCACTGCCCAAGAGCAGATATAGCTTTATGTGTCTTCAAATAGCTTCATGGCTGCTATCTGAAAGAGAGTCTGCCAGAACATAGGATATGTGACCATAAAATTAAAATTTCAATACTTAAGTAAAAAAGAAAACCAAAAAATAAAAAAAATCTGACAACTAAAAGAATTTATAATTTCTAGTTTAAAGCCTTTATATTTATATTATTAATGATTTCTTAAATGTACTATGTTAAAAGTGTATTATCTTTGTATATGAGATGATCAGATGTTTTTATTCTCCAATATGCACCATTATTAAACAAAATAATTTTGTAACAGGGTGTTAGATGATGAAAAACTATGCTGCAAAGAGTAATGGAAAAATGATAACATTATAGGCTTCATTATAGGCTTCATTTACTAAATATTAAAAATGTACTTTATTAGTAACAAGTACACAGTGTTTCTCCAGTATGGAGTATAGTTGATTGTTGATTAACAATGTTGTAATTATTTCAACTGGACAGCAAAGAGACTCAGCCATACCTATACATACATCTGTTCTTCCCCAACCTTCCTTGCCATGCAGACTGCCGCATAACATTGAGCACAGTTCCCTATGCAGAGCACTGTTATTTTTGAACATACTATAGCACTGTAATTTTATTTCATTTTTTGAATGGCTAAAAAGATTTCTTACTATAAGAACGGGGTTCCCAGGGTATGTCTATGGCTGAGAAATAAAGATCAGAATGTCAATAGTTACTGTTTCCTTTTCCCTGGTTTCTTTCAGTGCCATCTCTTTAGATTTGGGGGTTTTACCCGATTTCTGTAGTTGGAACTTGACCTCTGGTAGCAAGGACTCAGCAAATGTAGAACCTTCTAAGGAGCACTGATATTTGCTTCCATTGATGATAAGTCTATGGTCCATCTCTCTAGCCAGGGTTCAATACAGAGCTAAAAGCTGGGAGGCGGGAGGCCTGTTTGTTTTGGAGAGCTCTGTCCACCAGATGGTAAAACCTGTATGGGAAATTCAGGAAACAGAGCCCTGAATCAATCCGGTCAATGGACAGCCTCTGCCCGGAGCACAGCAAAATGCTCCACTGTGCAGCCTCACTCTGGACCGGAAAGCACGACAAGGAGCCACACCCACCCTGTGGCCCAGCCTGACTCTGTGGTTTAGGGTTCTGATTTAAATCTCTGAGAAGATGTGGGTTTTAGGTTTCAGAAGAAAACCAGTCCATCCGAAAGGAGATCAGTCCTGGGTGTTCATTGGAAGGACTGATGCTGAAGCTGAGACTCCACTACTTTGGCCACCTGATGTAAAGAGCTGATTCATTTGAAAAGAGCCTGATGCTGGGAGGGATTGAGGGCAGGAGGAGAAGGGGACGACAGAGGATGAGATGGTTGGATGGCATCTCCGACTCAACAGACATGAGTTTGGGTGGATTCCGGGCGTTGCTGATGGACAGGGAGGCCTGGTGTGCTGTGGTTCATGGGGTCATAAAGAGTCAGACACGACTGAGTGACTGAACTAAACTGAACTGAGAGCTTACTGTTCTATATCAAAAGCAAAACTCTCTGTTAATGCTCAAATATGACTTGATTTACATGTTTGTAAGAAATTTCCTCCTTGATATCAGGACAAAGTTTTACTATGGGTTTTAGAATTTTGACAAAAAAGTTACAGACAAACGAGCCTAATGGGAAATTACAAAATAAGAAAGACATTTTAAATGTTTCTGCTTCTCCAGTCAATGGATGATTCCCAACATAGTTTGGATGCTATTGATCTATGCATTTCTCCCATAAATCTCTATAAAGTGAAGAAGTGAAGTTGCTCAGTTGTGTCCAACTCTTTGCGACCCCATAGACTGTTGCCTACCGGGTGCCACCATCCATGGGATTTTCAGACAAGAATACTGGAATGGGTTGCCATTTCCCTTCTCCAGGAGATCTCCCCAACCCAGAGATAAACCCATGTCTCCCATATTGTAGACAGACGCTTTACCGTCTGAGACACCAGCAAAGTATAAATCCCTATAGGGGATGAATTTTCCCTAGAAACTTACAGTATCCAGCCTCCTGCTAGTTACTGGCTGTGTGTTCCCCTCTGCAATGAATCAGGACTGATTTGTGTGACCAATTAAATAAAGCAGAAATGACTCTATGTAATCGCCCAGGTGGTGCTAGTGGTAAAGAACCTGCCTGCCAATGCAAGAGACATAAGAGATGCGAGTTTGATCCCTGGGTCAGGAAGAGTCCCTGCAGGAGGCATGGCAATTCACTCCAGTATTCTTGCCTGGAGAATCCCATGGACAGAAGAGCCTGGCAGACTATAGTCCATAGGGTCACAAAGAGTCAGACATAACTGAAGCCACTTAGCATGCACGCTTGCATTTAGCCTGTTCAGTTCAGTTCAGTTCAGTCACTCAGTCATGTCTGACTCTTTGCGACCCCATAAATCACAGCATGCCAGGCCTCCCTGTCCATCACCAACTCCTGGAGCTTACTCAAACTCATGTCCATTGAGTCGGAGATGCCATCCAGCCATCTCATCCTCTGTCGTCCCCTTGTCTTCCTGCCCCCAATCCCTCCCAGCATCAGGGTCTTTTCCAATGAGTCAACTCTTTGCATGAGGTGGCCAAAGTATTGGAGTTTCAGCTTTAGCATCATTCCTTCCAAAGAAATCCCAGGGCTGATCTCCTTCAGAATGGAACTGGTTGGATCTCCTTGCAGTCCAAGGGACTCTCAAGAGTCTTCTCCAACACCACAGTTCAAAAGAGTCAATTNGACATTTTAAATGTTTCTGCTTCTCCAGTCAATGGATGATTCCCAACATAGTTTGGATGCTATTGATCTATGCATTTCTCCCATAAATCTCTATAAAGTGAAGAAGTGAAGTTGCTCAGTTGTGTCCAACTCTTTGCGACCCCATAGACTGTTGCCTACCGGGTGCCACCATCCATGGGATTTTCAGACAAGAATACTGGAATGGGTTGCCATTTCCCTTCTCCAGGAGATCTCCCCAACCCAGAGATAAACCCATGTCTCCCATATTGTAGACAGACGCTTTACCGTCTGAGACACCAGCAAAGTATAAATCCCTATAGGGGATGAATTTTCCCTAGAAACTTACAGTATCCAGCCTCCTGCTAGTTACTGGCTGTGTGTTCCCCTCTGCAATGAATCAGGACTGATTTGTGTGACCAATTAAATAAAGCAGAAATGACTCTATGTAATCACCCAGGTGGTGCTAGTGGTAAAGAACCTGCCTGCCAATGCAAGAGACATAAGAGATGCGAGTTTGATCCCTGGGTCAGGAAGAGTCCCTGCAGGAGGCATGGCAATTCACTCCAGTATTCTTGCCTGGAGAATCCCATGGACAGAAGAGCCTGGCAGACTATAGTCCATAGGGTCACAAAGAGTCAGACATAACTGAAGCCACTTAGCATGCACGCTTGCATTTAGCCTGTTCAGTTCAGTTCAGTTCAGTCACTCAGTCATGTCTGACTCTTTGCGACCCCATAAATCACAGCATGCCAGGCCTCCCTGTCCATCACCAACTCCTGGAGCTTACTCAAACTCATGTCCATTGAGTCAGAGATGCCATCCAGCCATCTCATCCTCTGTCGTCCCCTTGTCTTCCTGCCGCCAATCCCTCCCAGCCTCAGGGTCTTTTCCAGTGAGTCAACTCTTTGCATGAGGTGGCCAAAGTATTGGAGTTTCAGCTTTAGCATCATTCCTTCCAAAGAAATCCCAGGGCTGATCTCCTTCAGAATGGAACTGGTTGGATCTCCTTGCAGTCCAAGGGACTCTCAAGAGTCTTCTCCAACACCACAGTTCAAAAGAGTCAATTCGTCGGTGCTCAGCTTTCTTCACAGTCCAACTCTCACATCCATACATGACCACAGGAAAAACCATAGCCTTGACTAGACGGTCCTTTGTTGGCAAAGTAATGTCTCTGTAGACACCATGAATGAAGTGGGAACAGTAAGTGTTTCATCCTGGTATTCAATAATATTGTGTATTATCCTCTATCACTAGCAACAACTCAGGAGAAAGCAGATAAAACGAAGTAAGACCCTGTGTATTTACTGGACAGCAAGCAGTGCTAACTCTTTAGCAACATAACCTCCTTTAATTTTTAGCATGATTCCATGAAGATGGTATTATCACAACTTATAACAGAGGGGTTGGGGAGTGGGACACCAATGATAGACATTGAGTAACTTACTGCGCATCATGGAAAGCATTAATAGGTGCCCATGTCTGCCCCAGCTACCTTAGCCAAGCTGACCTGGCTTCTATGTGTTAAATTTCCCTCCCCATATTTCATCTCATCAAGAGGCTCTTGATGAAGGTGAAAAGAGGAAGGTGAAAAAGCTGGTTTAGAACTCAACATTAAAAAAATTAAGATCACGGCATACCGTCCCATCATTTCATGACAAATAGGGGGAAAAAGTAGAAGCAGTGACAGATTTCATTTTCTTGGGCTCCAAAATCACTATGGACAGTGACTGTAAACATGAAATTAAAAGACCCTTGCTCCTTGGAAGAAAAGCTATGCAAACTAGACAGCATATTAAAAAGCNCCATCATTTCATGACAAATAGGGAGAAAAAGTAGAAGCAGTGACAGATTTCATTTTCTTGGGCTCCAAAATCACTATGGACAGTGACTGTAAACATGAAATTAAAAGACCCTTGCTCCTTGGAAGAAAAGCTATGCAAACTAGACAGCATATTAAAAAGCAGAGGCATTACTTTGCTAACATATGTGCATATAGTCAAAGCTATGGTTTTTCTAGTAGTCATGTATGGATGTGATAGTTGGACTGTTAGAAGGCTGAGTGCCGAAGAATTGATGCTTTTGAACTGTGGTGTTGGAGAAGACTCTTGAGAGTCCCTTGGACTACAAGGATACCCAACCAGTCAATGTTAAAGGAAATCAACTCTGAATATTCATTGGAAGGACTGATGCTGAAACTGAAGCTCCAATAGTTTGGCCACTTGAGTTGAAGAGCTGACTCATTAGAAAAGACTTTGATGATGGGAAAGATTGAAGGCAGGAGGAGAAGGTGGTGACAGACAATGAGATGGTTGGATGGCATCATTGACTCAGTGCACATGAGTTTGAGCAAACTCCTAGAAATAGTGATGAACAGGGAAGCCTGGAGTACTACAGTCCATGGGGTCATAAAGAGTCAGACATGACTGAGTGAACAACAACCACTTTCCTTTATTTTTTGCCTTTAAAGTGAAGTGAAAGTTTAAGTCGCTCAGTCATGTCTGACTCTTTGCAACCCCATGGACTATGCATTCCATGGAATTCTCTAGGCCAGAATACTGGAGTGCGTAGCCTTTCCCTGCTCTGGGGATCTTCCCAACCTAGGTCCCCTGCATCGCAGGTGAATTCTTTACAGCTGAGCCACAAGGGAAGTTTAAAAGACAAACATATTTAAAAGCTTGTTCAGACAATAAGAATCCGTCTCCCTCTCCTTACCATTAAGGCCACTACTTCTTGGGTGATCTGCTCAGCGTTTAGCTTCAAGTCTTTGTAGGACATATTTGCATTGCTTCCTCTTGATTTGCAGGTTTAGAAATGATTTTGTAATTTTTCACTAAAGAAGATTAGGATAGGTACCCCTTTCTCTCCTTGGTCACAAATGTGCACCATCCCAAAATTCTTTATAGGATGGGTCATAATTCTGGTATAGGTTAGTATCAAACGTATACATTATCATGACTATGTAGATGCTGTTTACAGCGTGATTACTTTTCCTTCTATTCACTACTTTTTGCCTTCCCTGAAGTTAATAATTATATAATTTTCATTTTATTGCAATTTTTAAATTGTAAGCTTGGTGCATATTTTCTACCATTTTAATCTCCAAATGTCTCCCAGTTGTCTCCATTTCCCCACAAGATGTTCTATAAGGGATGTGCAAATAAAGGAGTCCTCTTTTCATTAATTGGCACATTGTATTGGCCACCTATTTGGATTTTCAGAGATATTTTAGATACTCATAAATCCAATTTTATCAGTATGGATGAGAAGAAATGATCACATGTATTCACTGAAAAGAAATACATTAATAGAAATTCTCTCTTAGGTTAATGTTAAAAGATATTTGCTATTAAAACTACCTTATGTTTATAAAATAAGAATGGTCTGTAATGTTTCTCATTGCATATTGACAAGTATAAGGTAACTGAATATTTTAGCAATTAGGATAAGTTATAATGTCATTTTGGGGTAAAAAGAATATATCTATTATCTATGATTATGAATCCTAGTTACTGACATTCAATATTATTTTTAATCTCAGAGGTTAAAGCATCTGCTTGCAATACGGGAGATCAGGATTCAATCCTTGGGTCAGGGAGATCCCCTGGAGAAGGAAATGGCAACCCACTCCAATATTCTTGCCTCGAGAATTCCATGGATGGAGGAGCTTGGTGGGCTACAGTCCATGGGGTCGCAAAGAGTCGGGCATGACTGAGCGACTTCACTTCACTTTAAGTGTAATGCAATTAATTTACAATCTCAAGCATTAAAAAAAATCTGTATGTCCAAAAATATAAAAACTATTTACTGGTGAACATATTTAAGAATGTACACAGGGACATATTAAGGTGAAATGCTCAGATGGAGAATGAATTTTTCTGAATAACTGAGTTTTTGAAATGCCTGGTTATTGTTGTCTATAAGCACAGAAATTAGCTTAACTGAGCCACTCCAAAATTGTATCACATTCAGCCCTGCCTTCTGTAAAATAGCCCTGCCTTTTTTGAAAGTTCGTAATGAACTTCATTGTTCTTTTTTCTTAATTACACTTACTCTCAGGCTACCAATGCTCATTGTAATTCAGTAATTCTTCCTTTTTCATCTCCTGTTCTTTCTCACAGTTGGTTGCTTCTCTTCAATTGTGGGCTTTATTCCATATAATCAAAATTATTTGATCAGATTAAAAGCCAGTNATTATCTATGATTATGAATCCTAGTTACTGACATTCAATATTATTTTTAATCTCAGAGGTTAAAGCATCTGCTTGCAATACGGGAGATCAGGATTCAATCCTTGGGTCAGGGAGATCCCCTGGAGAAGGAAATGGCAACCCACTCCAATATTCTTGCCTCGAGAATTCCATGGATGGAGGAGCTTGGTGGGCTACAGTCCATGGGGTCGCAAAGAGTCGGGCATGACTGAGCGACTTCACTTCACTTTAAGTGTAATGCAATTAATTTACAATCTCAAGCATTAAAAAAAATCTGTATGTCCAAAAATATAAAAACTATTTACTGGTGAACATATTTAAGAATGTACACAGGGACATATTAAGGTGAAATGCTCAGATGGAGAATGAATTTTTCTGAATAACTGAGTTTTTGAAATGCCTGGTTATTGTTGTCTATAAGCACAGAAATTAGCTTAACTGAGCCACTCCAAAATTGTATCACATTCAGCCCTGCCTTCTGTAAAATAGCCCTGCCTTTTTTGAAAGTTCGTAATGAACTTCATTGTTCTTTTTTCTTAATTACACTTACTCTCAGGCTACCAATGCTCATTGTAATTCAGTAATTCTTCCTTTTTCATCTCCTGTTCTTTCTCACAGTTGGTTGCTTCTCTTCAATTGTGGGCTTTATTCCATATAATCAAAATTATTTGATCAGATTAAAAGCCAGTAGTATGGATATAAGGGCTCTAGTGTGAATAAAAGCTTAGTACCAGGGCTTGTTATACTTATTTGGACTGCCCAGAATTTATGGTTACTAAATAGTAACCATATAGTTCCTAAATATGACTTTATCTGTGTCTAGTTAAATTTGTTGTGAAAGTGGTGTATGTGTGTAGCAACTATTGGTTGCTACTTGGCCCCTAGACGCTGCCTCCTTCTACCGTAATAGAGCCTTCAGCCGAGCCCTGGCTACCGGGAGGGGGCAGCCATGTGCCTGGTTCTGGGCAAAGACGTGGAGGGAGAGGGAACCGTTTTCAGCCTTACAGCAAGCTGTAGGCTTTTCTGCCTCTGTTTGCCCAGTTGCTTGGAACTCACAACTCTCCGACCGATGAGGAGAGTATGAGAGTCACACCATCCCTAAAGATGGTGGAGCAGAAAGCTGACAAAGATACCGCAAACTTAAGGGCAAAGTAAACATCTTCTTTTTTGTTGAAGTTGGACTCTCTTTGTGCTTCTATTTGTTAATCCTAATTAGTGCAACTGAAGAAGAGTTAACTGTGCAAAGATGGCTCCTCTNGACATAAATCTTATTAAAAGGCAACACCGCAGTCTAAAGAAAGGGCTAGAGATTTTAGTCTCAAAGGTTAGAGGTCATGGAATCTCTTGGAGATAGAGTTCATTGTGGAACATTCTGATTTGTGTTTTGGAAAGTAGCTCTCTTTTTTGATAGATAGTTTTTAATTAGCAATTTTGATAAATGAATAAAACAAGGATTCACTTCCTTTATCTTTGTGTTTTAGTTTAAAACAGTAAGAATGATTATCATCTGCATCTGCTCCCTCCTGGAATAAACAAAATATTTGATGTATATTTAAGTATTACTATAATTATGGTTTTTATTTCGCTCGACAAGTTACATCCCGATTTTATGTATGCAGGTCTGTGATTATGATAATCCATTCATAATTGCTTGTGTGAAATCTATGAATCCTTTTCCGTACACTATTGTATCCTCTTAAGTGTTGATAAACTGGATCCATTAAAAATCTTTAATATTCTCTTACAGATTATTTGACTTTGACTTAGAAATGTTACATTCCCATTAATTTCATAAATATTCCTCTAATGTTGTTTCTAAACCTGGGACATAATATGGATCTTATTTCCCAGAAAATTATGGATATTATCAGTAATTGCTCCATTACCACAAGGGAAAAGTATATTTAGATTGTAGAGTCCTGAGGTGTTTCAGAAAAATCTTTTGAAGTAGTGATTCAATATAGGTAATGCATGTAGTTTGCATGCAAATAATAGTTATTATTCTTTCATGTGTAAATTAAGCCACAGGATACTGAAGTCTCATTTCCTGTTGGTAGTTTTCCATGTAAATGTGGTGCTGTTCTTCCGTGTGAACAGCTGTAGGCTTCCATTTTATTGTATTGAATGAGCAGTAGAATGCTAATGCTGTGTTGTGATTTTTTAAAAATAGATTATTTCCAGTCTTAAAAGACTGTTGCCCTTCTTTCACGTTGCATCACCTTATTCTATTCTGTGATAATATCCTTTATGTTCTCTCTCTGAATTGAATTTTCTCTATAGATAGGCTTTCCCCCTCTTTTCAACGATCTGTAGGCTTCTCCCTTATCCTGTGGCATAAGGAACCTCAACTGTGCTTTTTGTTGTTATTCAGTCACAAAGTTGTGTCCGACTCTTTGCGATCCCATGAACCTCATGGACTGTGCTAGTTTGTACAAATTACATCAGGTATTTTCTGTGGCAATATAGATTTTCTCCTCTTCATTGATTTTACTGTAAACATGTTTAAACAACACCTAAAAAAGACTTTTTGAAATAATGGAATACCAAAGAGGCCCCTAAAGTTTATTTCCTTGGAAGATTAATTTGGTAAGAAAGAATATAGCCCTGTTAACTGTTGCTTCTACTACTGGTTTTGTGAGTTAGGTGTGAAGAACCAGCCTTCAGAGCAGGAAGAATGTTCAGGATGGTAAATGGGTCTTTCTGAGATGCTCTGAAACTGTTCATATAGAAAGGCATATGTGAGGAATCATTATCCTTAATTCTTAGTCTGCCATGTTATAATGTTTATCTTTCAGGCAAATGATTAAAAGAAAGATCAAAACCCTTCTCAAAGTAATACATGGATAAAGAAATTAGATACCTTATAACCTGTACTTCTGATACGCTTTCCCCAAGCTGCTTTCTAGAAGAATCACTATAGTATACAGATGGAAATAACTGAGGCAAGATACCTTTAAAAATGTAGACATTTCATTTTTTTTTTAATTGTTTTTAATTGGAGGATAATTACAGTCTTGTACTGGTTTCTGCCATATACCAACATGACCCAGCCATTGATAATATGTATGTCCTCTCCCTCTTGAATCTCCCTCCCATCACTCAGCCCGTCCCACCCCTCTAGCTTACCACAGAGTGCTGGATTTGAGTTCCCTGTGTCATACAGTCAATTTCCACTGGCTGCCTAATTTTACCTATGGTAATGTGTGTTTCAATAGCATAGACATTGCATTTATTTAATAGCAGTTAGAATTAATGAGGGTTGTATTCAAACAAGAAGTTACGCATACTGCTGCGATTGGTGCTCTGTCAATGAATATTTGTTCAGTGAGGTATTGTGAGTAAGAGTGGCAGGATTCAAAGAGGATTTGACTGGAACTCAAATGCTGCATTTGAATCACTTACTCAGTGTGGTTTTCATGATCTCCAAAGTTGATCTAAGTCTAAGGCAGATGTAATTTTAGGAACCACACCAGGCTTTTCTGTGCTCTGAGAACTTTCTTCATGCCAGGGACCTTGCTGGGTGCAGGAATGAAGCAGTGGACAAGACAGACACAGTTTCTGTGCTGTGGGGCCTGGGATCCAGGAAGAGACATGGAAATGAGCCGCTGCTGCGTGGACATTGCGACCAGTGACGTGGGGATGTCCTAAGACAATCGTGGGGTGACCCGAACTTGAATGAGAGTTGGGACTGTCTCTGACAGCATAGACATCTGAGCAATGAGACATTGCAGGGGGTAGAGGGAAGCAGAACCAGGCTTCAGGCAGAGCGGTGAAATCACCTAGATATCCAGGACCTAGTCTGTGTCTAAGAAGACGAGTCTGCGGAGAGAGGACAGAGAGTATGTCATGGGATGACTAAGGCCAGCTTAGGGCTTTCATTAAATACAAGGGCAGCCCGAGAGGAAGAGAGACGTTGGTGGTTTGCTTTGTGACGATACGCCTTTTTGAAAAGGCGTTCTCAAGGACATCCTTTCAGATGTGAGGAATTTAATCATCTGAAGATGCTTTTTCAAAGGCTTCCTTTCCCGCCTGGGAGTCCTCATACCCTATGTGAAGACCACTGTGCCTGATCTCAGAGGGTTTGCAGTCTCACTGAATAGAAAAGACTGGAACTTAGGGAATGGTAATTAATCATAACCAATTTAAAGCACAGTTCAGGTCAGGCATAGAGGAACTATAATATGCAAGACATGTACAATGCCTTAGTCAACTGAGCAGATAATGATGCCTCAGAGGCCTGCAGTGGTCAGGCATTTCTTTTGGGATCTTGAAAAACAAAGTCTGAATGATATGAGTGGAGGACTTAGGTCATCTCAGAGCTAATAGTGGAGATTATAGAAGGGGGAATCAAGATGTTTTGAGATCACTGCAATTTGATGAAATAATCAGAAGTCAGGCAGTTTGACTGCAAGTCATATCAAATGCCTGCCTTCAGATGTGTGCTTCATTACACAGGCCACAGGACCCCTTGTAAACTTTGGAGCAGGTGATGCTGAAACCAAACAGGTCAAAAGGATTCACTGAAAACATTAACAAACAGATTGGAAGGAAAAAATCGTCATCACATTTAGAGCCTGGAGTCAGAATCCTGGCCTACGTCAATAAAGCTTGAAGTGATGAATATGAAAATGGAAAGTAAGGAAATTTTTTGACAGATCAAATGAAAGTAACAACACAAGATGAGCTAGGACTGGATAATTTTTTGCATATGGAACTCAGGAGAAAGTGAGGAATCCAAGAAATTGAAAATCTGCAGCTCGTAAATTTGGGGAACGATTTCTGTTACTGTTTAACCCACTGGAGTGCTGGACACATTCTAGTTCAGTAAGTTAAGCAGAGCAGTGCTGTCCAGTAAGATACAGAGCTTACCCATCACCTAGAAACGTGGTCCAGTCTTAGCCTGCACCGCCACCCGACTGTCAAGACAGTAGGGAAGAGCACTTGTACTCCCGATGCTGTCAGATCCTGGTGTTCAGTCTCACTAATGTTAGTGGGCTGGTGTCTGCCTGCTTGGCGTCATTCCCTTACAGTCTCTCTGCTTAACTAATCTTTTTCATAAACCAGAAGGACTGTGCTCATTGCTTAGTGGCTGTACTTGGTCCTCCATATGGTTTTCTTCCATCGGACATGGCTTGGGCCATGATAACCCTTAAGTGTGATAACCTTGCTCTTCCTAGAAAGTAAAATGGACCACTGGTCAGAAATATAGACTATGTCACATATACACTGTCCTTTTCTCCTTTAGTAATAGCTTTCAAAATGATAGTTCGAACTATTCACAGTTCCTTTCCAAACAGTGAGTTTAACAGTTCGTCGTTTAACATACTGTCTCCAACCAAAATAGCTTGTTTATCTTTTTAGGCAGTATTTCAAAGTGCCTTTAAATTTATTTTCAAAAAATTCATCCAAATTAAGCAAACTGAAACAGGAAAAAGAAACAGAATTGAAATCAGCTATCATCATACCATCCAGAGATAACCACTGATTTGTGTTAGTTTATAGCTTCTGAATGCACATAAAATATCTTTTATTACAGAAATGTGATCATAGTTTTTGTATTCAGAATGTAGTATTTGTATCTACTGTTGTGTGACCTGTTTTTCTCAAATCAAACTTAGCTGTTGAATGTCTTTTCAGTGAATAATTGTAAGCATCATCATCCCTATAAACTGTGTTAAATTTATTTCAGTACATTTCTAGTATGTTTTAGATGGTTCTTAATATATTCTACTGTAAATGTTGTTATCATAAAATGTTTACATACTCACACATAAAGAAAGGCACATGTAGAGATGCATATATATATGTCTATGTATATGTATACACACACGTGGGCATGTATTCACACACTTGTCTGATTATTTATTTGGAGTAAATTGTAAATTTCTAAAGACTATGTTACTTCAAAGTACAATTTTAAGTCTTATCTACATATTTTCAAACTGTCTTACAGAAGTCATAATCCCCTGGGTAGAATATATAAGTACTGATTTCCCTACTCTTCCAACAATAAAATCATAAGGAGTCTTATTAGCTGAATAAATATATCTCAGGGTTTTAATTTGCATTTGTAAGTTATTTGTAGGTGAGCATTATATTCTTCTGTTCATTGGTCATTAGTATGTTGCCTTTTTGAACTGCCTGTTCTTATTCTTTGCCCATTTTCCACAAGAGTTCAAACCAATTGCTCAAATGTTTTTATGAGCATCAGCCAACACAGCTAGATCTGAAAGATTACTTAAATAATCAGATTTTTTACGTCTATTCTTTTATTGCAAAATAATGATTTTGCATTTTCCAGGTGTTGAGCACCTGGTATTGTTTAACATCAGTACCTCTCATTTTCCTAAGCTCTTTATTCAATGTCTGTTTTAATTAAAATGAAAAATGTGGTGATATTGCCAACATTATCTTATATAATTTATTTTACCATTCTCTTATGAGGATTGTCTTCACAAAAACACCTCAAATATATCAATAGAGATTTTTATGTAAAAGCCAAAATTTAAGTGGTAGCCCTGCACTGCCACTGAAGGTAGAACTTATATTCACCAGTATTTGAACAGACAGCATAATGTGGAAAACTTCCAAGTTAATTAGCATGAGTAATCATAGAAATTGGAATCTCTGCTCCCCCACCTGGTGGGTGACAAGAACTGAATTTTCCCTTTTCTCTCTGACCTCCCTTTCCAAGAGCTCTGCTTCCTGCAGGACAGAACAGGCCCTTTATGTCTCTTACACAGAACTGTAGTTTCTTAAAGAAAATGTGTCCTGGTTCAAACTGAAGCTGTAGGTGGAAACTTGAGGGTAGAGGAACAATGTGAGACTGACAGTGGAAGATCAGAATTTGATGGTGTTCAGGAACCAATGAGATGCAAAAAGAGGAGACAGAATACAGGGTAGGAAGAAAATACTTTTGCAAAGCATGCATAACCACACTTCTCAAGTATGTACAGGAGATTTGTGACAAAAATAGGCTTCTTGTTGTTGTTCACTCTCTCAACCATGTCTGACTCTTTGCAACCCCATGGACTGCAGCACGCCAGGATTCCCTGTCCTTCACCGTCACCCAGAGTTCGTGCAAACTCATGTCCATTGAGTCGATGATGCCATCCAACCATCTCATCCTCTGTTGCCCTCTTCTCCTCCTTCTCTCAATCTTTCTAAGCATCAGAGTCTTTACCAATGAGTTGGCTCTTTGCATCATGTGGACAAAATATTAGACCTTCAGCATCAGTCCTTCTAATGAATATTCAGGTTTGATTTCCTTTANTCTTTCTAAGCATCAGAGTCTTTACCAATGAGTTGGCTCTTTGCATCATGTGGACAAAATATTAGACCTTCAGCATCAGTCCTTCTAATGAATATTCAGGTTTGATTTCCTTTAGGATGGACTGCTTTGATCTTCTTGCAGTCCGAGGGACTCTCAAGAGTCTTCTCCAGCACCATTGTTTGAAAGTATCAGTTTTTCGGCGCTCAGCCTCATTTATGGTCCAGTTCTCATATCTGTACATGACCACTGGGAAAACCACAGCTTGGACTCTACAGACTTCTGTCGGCAAAGTGATGTTTCTTCTTTTTAATACACTAAGTTTTTCATAGCTTTTCTTCTAGTTCTTTTAATTTCATGGCTGCAGTCACTGTCCGCAGTGATTTTGGAGTCTTAAGAAAATAAAGTCTGTCACTGTTTCCATTTTTCCCACATCAATTTTCCATGAAGTGATGAGACCAGATGCCGTGATCTTAGCTTTTTGACCATTGAATTTTAAGGTAGCTTTTTCACTCTCCTCTTTCACCTTCATCAAGAAGCTCTTTAGTTCCTCTTCACTTTCTGTCATTAGGGTGTTTGTCATCTGCGTATCTGAGGTTATTGATATTTCTTTTAGCACTCCTGATTTCAGCTTGGGTTTCATCCAGCCTGGCATTTCATATGATGTACTCTGAAGTGAANTGGCCAGGAGGATAAAAGAGGGAAATGAAAAGGAGAGAGACAGATCCAGCCAGTAACCAGTTCCCTAAGTGTTCTCCATGGTCTGGAACACACAGAGATTCAGAGTTGGGCAGAGAAGAGAAGGGGGAGGGAGGGGACAGAGGCAACCTGGTGGAGAAAAAGGAGACTCCAAAGGAGGAGAGAGTGGTCAAGCCAGTAATCTCGCTCTCAAGTAAAAATGGGTACTGAAGATTGGGTTTTTAAAGGAACAAAATTGATAACAAATACCAAAAAGCAAAGATTAAAAATCTAAAGTAGAGGTTGGATTTTCAAAAATACAATATTAAAGAAAATAAGAAGAAGAAAAAATGAAAACAAAGTCACAAGAATTATTGAAAAACAACAACGACAAAAAATATATATAGCGTTTGCTTTAAAACTAGGGTCTTTTTTTTTTTGAAAAATAATAGTAGGTTATAAAAATAAAACTTAAAGGAGAAATAGAGGACTTAAAAGAATGTTAAAAAAAAAAAAAGAAAAACAACAACAGCAAAAAGAATGATCGTGAAAATAGTAAAGATATATCTGGGACTTTCTCTGGTGGTGTTGTGGGCAATGTGGGGTCAGTTCATGTTCAGATAGTTCCTTTGTCCGGCTTATATTTCTCAAGATCTGTAGGCCCCTTCCTATGTAGTCGGTACTAACGACAGGGTTTTAATCTAATGCACCTGTCACTTCCAAGGCGGTTCCCTCTGTGTTAGCTTCTTCTGTTTGCTAGTCTCTTCAGTGTCTGATTTCCACCCTGACACAAGGAGGGGGCGGGTGGTGGACACTTTTTGTAGGCTCACTTGTTCAGTCATGCTGTGGAGAGGGAGGAGCGCTGCAAATGAATAACACTGGCATGTGCTCGCAGTGTCTCAGCCACGCTGGGCCTGCCCCCGCTCAAGGCACACACTACTCAGGCTCTAGGTTGCTCCTCCAGGAACCATCTGAGGCCGGCCCTGGGCTTCATGCACCTCCCCGGTCTAAGCCGCTCAGGCTCAGGGACTCAGTTAGTCTTCAGAGGCGCAGACTCGGTTGGGCCTGCATTTTGTGCCCTTCCCAGGTCTGAGTAGCTCAGGTGTTTGGCGAGCACGGTCACTGCGACTTATCGCCTTTCCCGTCCCTGCTGCTCAGTTTTCCGAGTGTACCACTGGTGTCCCTTCTCAGTCGGATGGTGACTGTCCAGAACCCCAAGAAGTCTTAGTCAGCAAAGAAGCTTGCTTGCAGTTTGGTAGTTAATGTCTCTCCAGGGCTGTGATTGCCCCCTTCAGGCCCTTCAGGCTCTGGCTGCCTGTCACCGGAGGGGGATGATCTGCAGCCGGCTAATTGCTTTGTGCATGGTCCTGGCGGTGTCTTATGTTAGAGCTTTTTGCGTGGTAGCTATCCCACAGTCTGGTATGCTAGCCCAAGTTAGTTTGCTCTGGTTACACTTGGGGCCTTCCGGCCCGATTCTTAAAAAGCACTGCAGCCCATGCCTCCCTGCCCAGCCCCTACTTGCTAGTGGCAGATGCAGGGCGTCTGCGCTGCCTCTCCCCTGGGGGAGTTACTGTTGGGCTCGCCTTATGTTGCTTTCTGTGCTTCCAAGGCTCGCCACAGACTCGGCAGCGCGAGTGTTTCCTGGTGTTTGGAAAATTATCTCTTTTTAAGACTCCCTTCCCGGGACGGAGCTCCCTCCCTACCTCTTTTGTCTCTTTTTCCGTGTTTTATATTTTTTCCTACCTGTTTTTGAAGACAACGATCTGCTTTGCTGGGTGCCTGATGTCCTCTGCCAACATTCAGAAGTCATTTTGTGGAATTTACTCAGTGTTGAAATGTTCTTTTGGTGAATTTGTGGGCAAGAAAGTGGTCTGCCGCCCTATTCTTCTGCCATCTTAGGACTGCCCTATCTTATACTAGTTGTAAAAGAATTTTAATTACAAGAAGTTTATGAATTTTAGGCTTTTCTAGATCTGTTTCAGTTATACTTTTTCTCAAAGGTTTTCCAACATTGATACATAATTAATTCTTCAAATGAACCCTACCCAGTTATGAGAGATTTTTCTATTCATGTACCATTAATTTCATCCTATATTTTGCTTCATGCTTTTTATTTTTAACCATATTTGTTATATGTTACTGCCTTTGTTACCCTAACTTTATAAAACAAATTAGGTAGCTTTAAATCTTTTGCAAGTTCTATAACATTTTGTCTATATTAGGAAATAATTTTGTTATAAAAATTTAAAAGCTGCCTCTTTCCATTGTATATGAAGCTGGCCCTTATTGGCATATAGTCCTTTAACATTTTCTGTCCTCTTTGTTTATTGGACAATTAAATATTTTTCCTGCTTCTTGGATTAACATTGCTAAATTTTTCTCAAAATTATTAATTTCTGGTGAAATTGTGATATTAATATTTATAAATATGATAGTCTCCTTAATATTAAAATCAATGTTAGTTATCTCTTCCCCTTTTAATTTTTATGCATATTTTATTTATTCACTGCATTCATTAGAATCACAAAAAGAGATTGAGATTCTATTATTGATCAGTATTCAATTCTAATATTCCTGTTTCTAATCAAGTTATTTTTCTTTTACCTTTTTTGGAAATTATTTGATTCTTGAAGATCACCAGATCTAATATTCAAATCCAGTAACCTTCTCAACTCCCTTTTATTAATTGAAGGCTGACTTCCCTAGATGTAACACCCTCTTAAGTTCTGTCTCCTTTCACTGTTTCTCATAATCTTATTTCAATGTTCCACTTTCCTCTTCCAAACCCCAATGTGGGCTCTCTCCAAAAGCTGCTGCTGGTCCTTCTTTGCTTTGTAGACCTTACCCAACCTTTATCACAGCAAAAAGTCAATAAACCTATATCCTCATATTGACTTCCTTAGTTCATCTGCTAGCATTTCCACTAAGAAGTTTCACTCTCACCTTAAGCTCAAAGTGAAGTCATAAAATTTCTCAAAAGTACTTCCGTGTTGTGATTTCCTGATTGCTGAGTGTACCATTTCCATTCCTTCTAAATCTTATCCTTAAACCCTGAGGTTATCCAGATCCTCATTCCCCTCCCTCAGCTGCAAAATCTAATACACTGGTGCTTCCTCCTCTTTATCTGAGAGCACCCAGCTGATAAGAGAGCCTGATGATTTAAGTGAATGTCCAATCAGAAAAGGTTTCAGTTGCCCCTAAATTTATTAGTGACTCTCCAGAGGCCTCTTTTTCTCCTTTTGGAAAAAAAAAAATTGTTAATGCTCTTACCTTGGGATGACTTTCAATTGTAAATCTGTTTTTGTGTTTGTGGGAGATATTGGAGATTTTAATCCAGTGAATGTATTCTCAACAGTGAAATCTTTGCACTGTTAATTTGCCTCTGGTACAAGTTCTCAAGAAAACCTCATAACATCTTATTACACATGCCTCTCCCCAAAAGAGCATTTAAAACTTGGAAATAATGATGGTAAGAATTTTTTGGTGGTGGAATAGGGATAAACATAACATTTTTTCTGACATCTTTATTTTTCATAATGAACTTGAATTGCTTTTACTCAGGGGATGGATACTATGCCCTCTGTTTTAGTTTAATACTTTAAAGAAAAAAACATAGGTTTGAACATGGTCACACCTGATTTTGAATGTCCACTCTTTATAATGCTAGTGATGCTATTACATTATCATTTGACTTCTCATCTCTACATGGATGAGGGGGTGATAATTCTTAAATATAAAAGAGGTAGCAAATCTCATCTTTCTACCAAAGGGTAGTGACATAGTAAATGCCAAAGAAATGTTGGTATCCTCATTTAAGCACCAGAGAAAGATAACATTGACACATATATGTGGACTCTGAAATTAATTTCATATAATCATTTTATGGTAACTGTGTTAATATATTTACTGATATCACTTACTGGCTGGTTGTAGGATAGGACCAAAATGCTTCCATCCACACTTTTCCAGACATTCTGCTCCAGGAAGCCGGAGATTGCCTTAATGGAAGCAGTAGGAGATTTTGACCTCAAAACCTGAGGTCAAGACAGTCAACCATGCTGCTGCTGCTTCTGCTGCTGCTAAGTCGCTTCAGTGGTATCCGACTCTGTGCGACCCCATAGATGGCAGCCCACCAGGGTCCCCCGTCCCTGGGATTCTCCAGGCAAGAACACTGGAGTGGGTTGCCATTTCCTTCTTCAATGCATGAAAGTGAAAAGTGAAGATGAAGTCGCTTAGTCGTGTCCAACTGTGAAGCTACTTTAAATCTGTAAGTCAGTAAATTCACTGAGACTCTCTGGATAGCAGCAAAACATGTTCTCCATCTTTAGATGAGGTTGCAAGAGAAGGTGGTTTAGTAAAAGGAAAATGTTCATTCAGTGAAGCTGCCAAATCTGATTCAGCAGCATTACAGAAGTGGCATGAGAACTGATGGAGAATTTCTACACAATCTGAGCATTTAACTTCACTAATTTCAATGGTGTTTGCAAAAAAAAAAAAAAAAAAGGTTTATGGCTAGTACTTACTTTTTTAGCTGGTGATGTCTTTTCATTTGCAAATGTTTCTGGGAATGTTTGAACGTTGGCTTTTTGGAAAATGGCTTTATTTGCTGCACAAATGTCATTCTTAAATGTCAAACATCACTTGGTTGTTGTTCATGGTTCATGTTTTTTAATGTCTGAAATTTTTTTTTTTAGACTTGTTTTTGAGGTTAACCTAGTGTTTTGAGGTAGTGGGAAATTCTGGTTCTCTGAAACCATAGGGTATGAAAAGAACAGAGCATTGTCACAAGTGAAAAATCAAGTTCTTGTGTGGATCAGTCCTGACCTTTACACGTGATTAACAGATTGCTTGTCTGGTAAAAGAGTTCAGTTCTTTCTCAGCCATTTACTAAGAAGAATTGAGTACTGTTGTGAGAATTTTATTCTTGTATTAAAATTGGAGTCAGAAAACCTTTATAGTCTGTAGAGGAACCAAAACTAAAGCCTTTCCACTCTCAGTAACTTAAAGATTTATATATTATATAAATTCCTCTGATTTTTTTTTTATGTGCCTCTTCCAGAGTGAATCTAATATGGCCTAGTACTCACACTTCTAAATTCTTCATTGAAAATATAAATGCATCTCTTTATTCATGCTCAAAAAAGAAAATTTTGTTAGACACAAATTAAAAAGACTAATATTGTGAAGATTGAAAATTTTAGGAAAGGAGCAGTATGATATGTTACTTACCATTAAAATATTTCTATTATATCCAAATTCAATGACACTGTGAGATTACACTTTTTGGGAGGCATCTTAATATTAATTCACATTGTGAAACTGTTAATTTGACATATTTTCCTTCCCATGGTGTATCATGGAAAATCCACAAAGCAATTGGAAGGGATCTGCAGCTGAGATTATAAAAGCTCTGAGCAAACATTAGCCTGATTATGTATTCCACCATGATTAACACCATGAAACCACATATTCCAACTTAGGAAAATAAGCCATTCAAAGTGCAAGGATATCAAAATTAATTTTAAGTTTGAAAGGGTTTATATTAACTATATGGCCTTATACTTGAGAGCCTGCTGTGGTCATTGATTATATGTGACCTTTTGAATCCCAGACCTAAAACACCTTCAGCTGTTTAATGATAGACAAGTCAAGTAACCTCTTGAAACGTCATCATTTCAATATCTAAAAGGGGAATAATAATAGAACTTAACTCATGATAGCACTTAAATAGAGTAGCTAACTTGTTGGAAAGAATTTGAACAATATTGCAGAATGATCTGATGTGGATGGACCCCGGCCCTGATGAAAACTCATAGAAATGCTAAGTAAATGTTAGGATAACAAACATGAGCCATCCTAAAAATTTATATATATATATATATATATAAATAGATATCCATAAAATACAGCAGCAACAATAAAAAGACAAAGCGAGGTATTAGGGTCAGTTGGCGCTTTTGAGTGTTTTGGGCCATTATAAGCTCTAGATGGTTAAGAATTTATGACTTCAGTGTTGCTGCATGGAGAGGAGAGTATGCTCAGCCTGCATAGGCTCAGGGGCAAAAAAAAAAAAACTACGTAAAGCTGGAGGCCTCACCGAATTCCCTTTTCTATCAAAGGGAGTTTAGAGAAATTTTATTCAATGGCTGCAGGAAAGAGTGAGAAAGAAGCTTGCCTTCCTCAAGAGCCTTGATGGAAAGAAAAAAGATAACCCCACCCCAACAAAAGGAGCAAACACTAGCACAGGCTGTGCAGTATATGATGCACGTTTATGGTTTTGTGATATAGCAACCTAGAGCCAAGAAATTTATGGCTGTGAAGGATATTTTTACAGTGAAGATTATATGAGTTTCATGGAGGGGGAAAGTGCTGTGCAAGATGAGCCCTCAGTAGAAATAACACAGAATCATACAAAATAAAATACAGGAGAAAGCAAAAACCATGCAGGAGAATCAGCAGATATAATGCAAGGAGTACAATCTGAATGAGAAAACACACAAGCAAAATCCTTAAATAGGCCACAAAACAGATATGTTTAAAGTGATTTTTCTAAAAGAATAGAAATAATAAAGAAGAAATACAGAGCAACATAACAGAATTTAGAGGATTTAGATTTAGAGGATGTCACCCAAAGTGCAGTAAGATTAAGATCATGATATTCAATAATAATAGCTTTCTCTCCTTTCTCTGTTTTTCCTCTCTCTCAACATTGCAACATACTTTGCAGTCATTTATAAGGCACACGATACAGTGATGGACAAGACAGACAAAACTCCTACTCTTATGAAGCTCACATTTTAGTGGATTGATGGATACAGTTATTAAACAAAACAAAAACAAACACAACACAGATAATGATAAGTTCAGTGAAGAATTAAAATCAGGTCACAGAGAATGACTGTGTTTGTATTTGGTGATCAAGGAGAGCATCTTGGAAAATGGTGAGGTTTTAACTAAGAAAGACAAACTGGAAATTTTCAGTTTTCATTCCAATCACAAAGAAAGGCAATGCCAAAGAATGTTCAAGCTACTGCACAATTGCATTCATCTCACATGTTAGCAAAGTGATGCTCAAAGTTCTCCAAGCCAGGCTTCATCAATATGTGAACCATGAACTTCCAGACGTTCAACTTGGATTTGGAGAAGGTAGAGGAACCAGAGATCAGATTGCCAACATCCATTGGATCATCGAAAAAGTGAGAGAATTCCAGAAAAACATCTGCTACTGCTGCTGAGTTGCTACAGTTGTGTCTGACTCTGTGCGACCCCAGGGACGGCAGCCCACCAGGCTCCGCCGTCCCTGGGATTCTCCAGGCAAGAACACTGGAGTGGGTTGCCATTTCCTTCTCCAGTGCATGAAAGTGAAAAGTGAAAGTGAAGTCACTGAGTCGTGTCCATCTACTACTGATTTATTGACTATGACAGTCTTTATTGTATGGATCACAACACACTGTGGAAAATTCTTCAAGAGACTGGAATATCAGACCACCTTACCTGCCTCCTGAGAAATCTGTATGCTGGTCAAGAAGCAACAGTTAGAACTGGAGATTAGAAAAATAAGTTAGAACTGGACATGGTAAAACAGACTGGTTCCAAATTGGGAAAGGAGTATGTCAAGGCTGTACATTGACACCCTGCTTATTTAACTTACATGCAGAGTACATCATGAGAAACGCTGGGCTAGAGGAAGCACAAGCTGGAATCAAGATTGCCAGGAGAAATATCAATAACCTCAGATATGCAAATGATACCATTCTTATGGTAGAAAGTGAAGAACTAAAGAGCCTCTTGATGAAAGTGAAAGAGGAGAGTGAAAAAGTTGGCTTAAAGCTCAACATTCAGAAAACGAAGATCATGGCATCTGGTCCCATCACTTCATGGCAAATAGATGGGGAAACTATGGAAACAGTGACAGACTTTATTTGGGGACTCCAAAATCACTGCAGATGGTGACTGCAGCCATGAAATTAAAAGATGCTTGCTCCTTGGAAGAAAAGCTATGATGAACCTAGACAGCACATTAAAAAGCAGAGACATTACTTTGCTGACAAAGGTCCGTCTAGTCAAAGCTTTGTTTTTTCCAGTAGTCATGTATGGATGTGAGAGTTGGACTATAAAGAAAAATGAGCACCAAAGAATTGATGCTTTTGAACTGCGATGTTGGAGAAGACTCTTGAGAGTCCCTTGGACTGCAAGGAGATCAAACCAGTCAATC
>SJYW01015246.1:249680-326097 GCA_006410735.1 Raphicerus campestris
AAAAAAAAAAAAAATACGTAAAGCTGGAGGCCTCACCGAATTCCCTTTTCTATCAAAGGGAGTTTAGAGAAATTTTATTCAATGGCTGCAGGAAAGAGTGAGAAAGAAGCTTGCCTTCCTCAAGAGCCTTGATGGAAAGAAAAAAGATAACCCCACCCCAACAAAAGGAGCAAACACTAGCACAGGCTGTGCAGTATATGATGCACGTTTATGGTTTTGTGATATAGCAACCTAGAGCCAAGAAATTTATGGCTGTGAAGGATATTTTTACAGTGAAGATTTTATGAGTTTCATGGAGGGGGAAAGTGCTGTGCAAGATGAGCCCTCAGTAGAAATAACACAGAATCATACAAAATAAAATACAGGAGAAAGCAAAAACCATGCAGGAGAATCAGCAGATATAATGCAAGGAGTACAATCTGAATGAGAAAACACACAAGCAAAATCCTTAAATAGGCCACAAAACAGATATGTTTAAAGTGATTTTTCTAAAAGAATAGAAATAATAAAGAAGAAATACAGAGCAACATAACAGAATTTAGAGGATTTAGATTTAGAGGATGTCACCCAAAGTGCAGTAAGATTAAGATCATGATATTCAATAATAATAGCTTTCTCTCCTTTCTCTGTTTTTCCTCTCTCTCAACATTGCAACATACTTTGCAGTCATTTATAAGGCACACGATACAGTGATGGACAAGACAGACAAAACTCCTACTCTTATGAAGCTCACATTTTAGTGGATTGATGGATACAGTTATTAAACAAAACAAAAACAAACACAACACAGATAATGATAAGTTCAGTGAAGAATTAAAATCAGGTCACAGAGAATGACTGTGTTTGTATTTGGTGATCAAGGAGAGCATCTTGGAAAATGGTGAGGTTTTAACTAAGAATGACAAACTGGAAATTTTCAGTTTTCATTCCAATCACAAAGAAAGGCAATGCCAAAGAATGTTCAAGCTACTGCACAATTGCATTCATCTCACATGTTAGCAAAGTGATGCTCAAAGTTCTCCAAGCCAGGCTTCATCAATATGTGAACCATGAACTTCCAGACGTTCAACTTGTATTTGGAGAAGGTAGAGGAACCAGAGATCAGATTGCCAACATCCATTGGATCATCGAAAAAGTGAGAGAATTCCAGAAAAACATCTGCTACTGCTGCTGAGTTGCTACAGTTGTGTCTGACTCTGTGCGACCCCAGGGACGGCAGCCCACCAGGCTCCGCCGTCCCTGGGATTCTCCAGGCAAGAACACTGGAGTGGGTTGCCATTTCCTTCTCCAGTGCATGAAAGTGAAAAGTGAAAGTGAAGTCACTGAGTCGTGTCCATCTACTACTGATTTATTGACTATGACAGTCTTTATTGTATGGATCACAACACACTGTGGAAAATTCTTCAAGAGACTGGAATATCAGACCACCTTACCTGCCTCCTGAGAAATCTGTATGCTGGTCAAGAAGCAATGGTTAGAACTGGAGATTAGAAAAATAAGTTAGAACTGGACATGGTAAAACAGACTGGTTCCAAATTGGGAAAGGAGTATGTCAAGGCTGTACATTGACACCCTGCTTATTTAACTTACATGCAGAGTACATCATGAGAAACGCTGGGCTAGAGGAAGCACAAGCTGGAATCAAGATTGCCAGGAGAAATATCAATAACCTCAGATATGCAAATGATACCATTCTTATGGTAGAAAGTGAAGAACTAAAGAGCCTCTTGATGAAAGTGAAAGAGGAGAGTGAAAAAGTTGGCTTAAAGCTCAACATTCAGAAAACGAAGATCATGGCATCTGGTCCCATCACTTCATGGCAAATAGATGGGGAAACTATGGAAACAGTGACAGACTTTATTTGGGGACTCCAAAATCACTGCAGATGGTGACTGCAGCCATGAAATTAAAAGATGCTTGCTCCTTGGAAGAAAAGCTATGATGAACCTAGACAGCACATTAAAAAGCAGAGACATTACTTTGCTGACAAAGGTCCGTCTAGTCAAAGCTTTGTTTTTTCCAGTAGTCATGTATGGATGTGAGAGTTGGACTATAAAGAAAAATGAGCACCAAAGAATTGATGCTTTTGAACTGCAATGTTGGAGAAGACTCTTGAGAGTCCCTTGGACTGCAAGGAGATCAAACCAGTCAATCCTAAAGGAAATCAGTCCTGAATATTCATTGGAAGGACTGAAGCTAAAGCTGAAACTACTATACTTTGGTCACTTTGGTCACCTGAAGAACGGACTCACTGAAAAAGATCCTGATGCTGTAAAAGGTTGAAGGCAGGAGGAGAAGGGAATGACAGAGGATGAGATGGTTCAGTGGCATCACTGACTCCATGGAGATGAGTTTGAACAAGCTCTTGGAGTTGGTGATGGACAGGGAAGCCTGGTGTGCTGCAGTCCATGGGTTTGCAAAGAGTTGGACATGACTGAGTGACTGAACTGAACTGAAGAATGACAATAATGAAACAACCATGCAAAGATCAGAAGAGTTTCCCAATTAAATCTGTATGTTTTAGGTGATAAAAGAAGGTCAGTATGGCTGGAACATGGTTAATCATAGGGAGAAGAATGTGAGATGGTTTTTGAGATGTAGGCTGGGCAGATTACACAGGCCTATTAGTAAGACCCAGAGTAAGGAGTTTAGATTTTATTCTAAGAGATGGAAAGATATGAAATGAATTTAGAGAGGAGGTTTACATCATCTGCCTTTCTGCCATGAGACTGCATGGTGAGCAGAAGTGGTGGTGGAGAAGAGGCAGTTAGACAGTCATTGCAATGGTCCCAGTGCGAGAAGTTAGTTGATTGTGTACCTGCGTGGTGATGGTGGAGATCAAAAGACCTTGACAATTTTGGGACATGGTTTGTATGGACACAGGACAGATGAAAAATCAGTTGAATACAATGTTACAGAATGGGTAGAATCATAGATTCTAGGAATCAGAGATACATCCCTGTGGAATACTGATTAGTCACACCACTAGTTAAGCACCTCCACTAGTCCAGCACTTTGGTTCTTCATGTGGACACTCGCTCCTTTTTACAGACTCCCAGTTGTCAAAAAATTCTTCCTATGAATTTGACCCTTTCCCCTGTATTCCTTCTTATTTGTTCATTTATTTTTAATCCTTCAGCATATGAATTTCCAAATATTCAAAGAAAATCACTGTTTCTTCCTGAATTTTTTCCAAAGTTAAGTATACAGGTTTTTTTTTTTAATTCTTATAAGAATTTATTTTTATCACATTTAGAACCCTTATAGTTCAGCCCTTATAGTGAGGTTAGACTGTTTCTCTTCTCTAAAGCACCTTATACGTTAGGCACTCAAAATTTTATTTCCAAAATGAGACTATAATTTTTGAGCCAATTCTCAGTTTTTTGCCATTCTGAGTACTATTCTTTCCACGTATTATACTTTATCAGTATGTCCCTTAAAAACACTAATGGCCACATCTGAATAAAAGTGGACCAAAAGTTCTGAATTCTATACTTTAAAAAAATGCAACAAAAGTTTAAATTGAGATTGGGTACAGCAGGGAGGCCTGGCGTGCTGCGATTCATGGGGTCACAAAGAGTCGGACGCGACTGAGCGACTGAACTGGACTGACTGACTGACAGCTATTTTACAATGTTGACTCATCAGACTTTAGTCATCAAGACCCCCAGTATATTACTTTAAAATAACTTGTTACACCGGGTGTATGCCAGCCTAGAAGACATATCCTGATATAGAGTTCTGGCAAAGAAATAACATATAATATATAGATTTGAAGAGATATTATAATTAATTGGAAAACATTTAAAAACTAAAAGCTACAGCACAAAGATGACATTGTTTTTCCTTCTGAGAAGCAAAATTTTAATTACATCTCTCACTTAAGTCTTGTTGGAGCAGTTTGCAATAATTAACTAATCATAACTATTGTGCCATGTGAAGGTTGGGGTAAGGGAAGAAGAAAAAGCCCAAAACCAAAATTAGGAAGAATTAGCAAATAAGAGATGCCATCCTTAATTCCCTCTGGCAATCCTTGGCCACTTGGCCACTTAGCCACCAGTTCAGTAGAACACAGCAATGACTAGTAAACAACTTTAGACTCCCTTCTCTATCAGGGTGGTGTTTGCATTTGGTACAGAAAATACAAAATCAACTGAGAGACTGTGTATAATGGATATTATAGAATGAGCTACTGAGAACCCAATATAAGAATGTCAAGGTTGTAATCCTAAAGTTACCATCAGTGTTTCCAAATTCTCCATCTTTTCAAATGCTACCGTTAGTGTAATTTTTTAAGTAAACACTTAGCTTGATCTTCTGCAGGTTGTAATCCTAAACTGCTGCTGTTAAATCGCGTCAGTCGTGTCTGACTCTGTGCGACCCCATAGATGGCAGCCCACCAGGCTCCTCCATCCCTGGGATTCTCCAGGCAAGAACACTGGAGTGGGTTGCCATTTCCTTCTCCTGTAATCCTAAAGTTACCATCAATATGTTTCCAAATTCTCCATCTTTTCAAATGCTACCTTTAGTGTAATTTTTAAGCAAACACTTAGCTTGATCTTCTGCATAATTTGCAACTATAAATTCATTATACTCTTGATATCCCTAAGGATGTTTTGAGGGAGGGGTTATGTGTGTTCCTGCCTATTCAATCTTACATGTATTTTAGCTATATCATTGACCATTGCTTTGTATTTTGTCGGTGGGGCTATTCTTTATTCTGTCCCTTGCCAACCTCAGTGTGAAATCAATCTTTAATTTCTGTAATCACCTCTTTTTATTTTTTATTTTATTTTATTTTGTGTGTGTGTGTGTTTCCTTTTTTTTTATTTTTACTTTATTCTACGTTACAATACTGTATTGGCTTTGCCATACATTGACATGAAACAGCCACAGGTGTACACGATCTCCCATTCCCGAAGCCCCCTCCCACCTCCCACCCCATATCATCGATGAACCTGTATGTGAGATGTCAAAAGAGAAACAGAGGTATAGAACGGACTTTTGGCCTCTGAGGGAGAGGGAGAGGGTGGGATGATTTGGGAGAATGGCATTGAAACATGTATACTATCATGTAATCACCTTTGTTTAAAGATTACTAATATAAGGTATGCTGCTAAGTTACTTCAGTTGTGTCCGACTCTGTGCGACCCTATAGATGGCAGCCCACCAGGCTCTGCCATCCCTGGGATTCTCCAGGCAACAACACTGGAGTGGGTCACCATTTCCTTCTCCAATGCATGAAAGTGAAAAGTCAAAGTGAAGTCGCTCAGTCGTGTCCAACTCCTAGCGACTCTATGGACCGCAGCCTACCAGGCTCCTCCGTCCATGGAATTTTCCAGGCAAGAGTACTGGAGTGGGTTGCCATTGCCTTCTCCGAATATAAGGTATAGGGTTTTAATAAAAGTTAGTTGTAGTTTAGAAGGATTTTATTTCACAGTATATACCTTTATACTTAAATACACTGTTATTAAAATTTCTTCTGTTAGTATTTCCATGTGGAATCTCACAGTTTACTCTTGCGGTTTCCATTTTCAAGCATTTTCTGAATAGTTCTCTCCTTACTCCTTAATCCTCTTTTTAACCTCACCTCCTTCCTCTGTTTTACACAGGAAAACTCACTTTGTCTCTCTGGGAGCCTCAGTAAAGTTCAAATTATTACTTGTTAATATGCAAACTAATCTCTCTCTTTTATCACGGTCAGTTTTCCAGATTTCACCTTAGGGCTTATCTTTATATAATCAAACTGGTTCATCAAGAAATTTTTGATAATTGTAAGAAAATTTTATTCATTATTTCTAGTCAACTTTTATTTTTAATTTTGCTCTTTATTTATTCCTGAATGATTTCTCCTGAGCACCATACATTTATTTAAAAATAAATTTGGAATGCATGCCTAGGACCAGCTCTCNTGTCAGTTTTCCAGATTTCACCTTAGGGCTTATCTTTATATAATCAAACAGGTTCATCGAGGAATTTTTGATAATTGTAAGAAAATTTTATTCATTATTTCTAGTCAACTTTTATTTTTAATTTTGCTCTTTATTTATTTCTGAATGATTTCTCCTGAGCACCATACATTTATTTAAAAATAAATTTGGAATGCATGCCTAGGACCAGCTCTCACCCAGGTGGTAATAAGGTTTTTTCATATATCCTAATTATATCACTGTAACTAGGAGGCACTATAGTGTGGGTGGCCTCAAGATGTAGATCAGCCTACAGGAGTGGGAGACTGATGGTTGTTTTTCCAAAAGTGATACCTGAGTCTGTAGGAATGGATGGAATGCATCAAGGAGAGAATGTTGAGGGGAAGACCTAGCTTTAGAGACTGAAGATTCACTAAGGCAGTGAAAGAAACAGAAAGCAGTCAAGAGGAGGAAGAAAATCAAATCATCAGCTTTGCAAACCAAGGGGGATGAACATTTTAGGAAGAGTTGTGGGATGGGGCAGGGTGGGAGGATGTCAAGTGCTAGAGGAACTAAGATGAATGTGACAGTTTCTGAGGCAACTGCCTTTCCAGAGAGCTGTTTCATTCAGGGAAGGAGGCTTGAAGTCAGATTGCCTGGCATTATTGGACGAGAGGAGAGTGGGGAATCAGAGGACACTCTTTTGAAAGGTTTATGTAAGTAGGAGAGAGAATTCTTCAGAGACTGACATGGAAAGTAATATGGTTTGCACTTAATTTTAATAGTCAGAAATCAGGATTCAGTTTTCTCAGAGGAGGATCTTAGGGGATACAGGGAGGCTGGGATGCAAGCAGAGGGCAGCTTGCAGCACCTTCAAACCTCCACACCAGATATGGACAGAAACCAAGAAAAGGGGAAGTTGGCTTGAGAGAGAATTGCTGAGTATGCTCAGCTAAAGGGCTGGTCCTTGTATGGAAAGGGAATAGAGTTCCAAGTAAGCTGAGTGAGAAAGACCCATATCTAGACATGCATTGGTAAAATTTCAGAACTTCAATGATAAAAGGAAAAATCCCCAAAGAAACTTCCAGAAAGAAAAGCAGATTCTCTTGTATGTGTTACTCTCTCAATCGTGTCTGACTCTTTGCGACCCCATGGAGCCCACCAGGCTCCTCTGTCCATGGAATTCTTTGCATGAGAGTCCTGGAATGGGTTGCCATTTTACCAGCTGACATCTCACAGGCAACGATGGATACCTGCAGTCTGTGTTCCAGTTATCATCAGTGTTCACTGAGGAAGAGATTCTTAACCTCAGGAATTCCCTGGTGTTCCAGTGGTTAGGACTTGGCACTTTCACTACCAGGGTCCAGGTTCAATCCCTGCCTCAGAAACTAAGATGAAAATCCTTGACCTTAAGTTTCTAGGTCTAGTAAAACCAGCATTCAAATGTGACAGCCAGATGGGTCAATGTTAGACCATTCTCTGTTAAAGGATATACTTGAACAGAATTAAGCAAATCTAAGAAAGGAGATCAACAAAGAAACTGATACTGAGTGTTAGATTAAGTTGAGACTAATAGTCAAGTCTAACTATTAAAGAATGATGTACAATAATTTGGAAATGAATATGGAAAATAATGATACATGAGTATCAAGACAGAGGAGCATGGATGACACATTAAAATTCTTGTCTTGGTTTGGGAATGAGTACAAACACTAATTAACTATAGATATTGATAGAGTCAAAGCTTTATTTAAGTGCATGTGACAAAATTGGTGAACACCAAAAATTTAAGGATATCTAAATAAAAAATATTATAGTGAAAATTGCTATCAATCCAAAAAGATTGAATAGGGGAAAAATGGAAAAACAAAAACAATGCTAAATAAAAATGTTAAGATATAAGAAANTATTTAAGTGCATGTGATAAAATTGGTGAACACCAAAAATTTAAGGATATCTAAATAAAAAATATTATAGTGAAAATTGCTATCAATCCAAAAAGATTGAATAGGGGAAAAATGGAAAAACAAAAACAATGCTAAATAAAAATGTTAAGATATAAGAAATAAGTCCAGTATTATGATAAATATGATAAATTAAGGGGATTTTGTTTCCTACTAAAAGGAAGAGAATCAATGTGATTTTTAAAATACAGCTATACATGTTTTGTACAGTACATGCTTACAGCAAAATTATATTGAAGAGTAGAAAACATATGGAAAAAGATGTAGCAGGCAAAGGTGTTAACAAAGCAGCAATAACAGTATTGATATCAAGCAAAATTGGACGAGGAAAAGCACTACTCAGGTTGAAGAGAAATGTATGTTGAAAGATAGTAGACCAAAAAAAAACTAACATTTTCCCTCCCTGCACTATTAGTTATGAAGTATATTTGGGAGGGGAGATGACATCAAAACTGTCTCTGTGGCTCCTTCCTCTGAAAGCAAACCTTTGATGGCTGCATAAATGTAAATATATGACCACGTGAAAATAGAGAGGCATGCTATAATGGAACTATATTTATGTCTTCTTGGGTAATTTACAAAAATAAAAGCATTTAAGAGATATAATATGACAATAGTGAATGGAATGAGGAAGCATTTTCTCATAGTGCACATAGAGACTAGATCCATGTATAACCAAATCAATTAAAATTGAAAGGAAAGAAAGCTCTAAGATAATAGAAGAGAAGCCAGTGAGACCACAGCATGATTTTGGACTTAGTAACCTGGCTTTTGTGTCAAGTTTTCATCTCAGTGATCTCTTAATCATCTTCCATCGAATGATACGGATGAGATATTACTTAAATTCCCTTTATCGGAAGCAGTTTATGAATGAAAGAATGATATTAAAAGTTATGAATCTGACTAATGTATTTTGACCACTTATAATGAAGCTGTCCAAGGACTGGCTAATAAATTTAATATTTATGTAAGATTTATAAGCCTTGNATGAGATATTACTTAAATTCCCTTTATCGGAAGCAGTTTATGAATGAAAGAATGATATTAAAAGTTAGGAATCTGACTAATGTATTTTGACCACTTATAATGAAGCTGTCCAAGGACTGGCTAATAAATTTAATATTTATGTAAGATTTATAAGCCTTGTATATCAGACTAGGAATAACTATAAATTTTTCTCTCACAAAAACAAATTATTGTCTATTCAGTTCATGCTGTATCACCAGTGTCTAGAGTCCTGACTGGAATATAATAAGTACCAATTTAATGTTTATTAAATGAATGGGATATATTAATGCTCAGAAGCCTTTGAAAACATATTGTTTTCTAAAAAAAAAAAAATCCCGCTCCAATGAGGATGCCGGCTACAGCTTTCCAAACTGCATAATCTGAAGCCTCACATGCAAAGTAAACCTTGCTTTAGTGCTCAGACATGCACCCAGGCAGAAAGGAGAAGCCCCAACAAGACTGTGGGAGGGGTGAAATCACATTTCCAGTCAAACCCCATATGCACCAGAGACATTTGGAGGACTCAACAAACCCTTGTATGCACCAGGACCCAGGGACCCCACAAGAGACTGAGCCAGACCTGCCTTTGAGTGTCTCCTGTGGAGGCACAGGTTAGCAGTGGCCTGCCGCAGGGACGGGACTCGGGCTGCAGCAGATCTGGGAGGTGTGGTGTGTGGCCTGAGTCCTCTTGGAGGAGGTTGCCTTTAGCCCCACTTTAGAGTGGCCAAGCCGACAGCCCACAAACTGGAGAACAATTATACCAGAGAAGTTCTCACACTGTTGTGAAAGTTCTAGGGCCCACAACAGATTTCCCAACCTGGGGATCTGGCAAAGGAACTAAGAACCACCAGGGAATTTGACTTTGAAGGCCAGTGGGATTTGATTACAGAATTCCTGCAGGACTGCTGCTGCTGCTGCTGCTGCTGCTGCGAATCACATCAGTCATGTCCGACTGTGTGAAGCCATAGACAGCAGCCCAACAGGCTCCTCTNTGTCTTAAATGTGCATGCACACAGTTACTTTTAGTCCCATACAGTTTCTTTGTGTCTTGTTACCCAAGAGAGGTGCATCCAGGTGTAAGCATTTCAGCAAAGCAGTCCAGGTCCCAGGCCTGTCTCCATTCCACACTGAGCGACTTGAGAAAAGGTGTAGAAGCAGCTCCAGCTCCAGGGTTTCCTTAGATTCTGGGGCCTGGTTGTTCTGGGCACTCCAGGCAAGCTGGCACNGGTGTAAGCATTTCAGCAAAGCAGTCCAGGTCCCAGGCCTGTCTCCATTCCACACTGAGCGACTTGAGAAAAGGTGTAGAAGCAGCTCCAGCTCCAGGGTTTCCTTAGATTCTGGGGCCTGGTTGTTCTGGGCACTCCAGGCAAGCTGGCACAGCCTCTAGGCCTCTGGGTCTGCTGAGAGATGGCCCACAGGTCCATTTACCAACTTCTGACCTGAGAAAATGATGCAGTTTTAGTGCTTCAGAAGACCTCAGAAACCTGTCCCTAGAATGCCCTTTTGCAAGAGGAGGAAGCAGGTTAAGAAAAGCTCAGGTGTGATTCTCAAACAGAAGCTGCTTCTGCTGGAAGCCCATTCACTTGTTGTAGCTTCCATCTGAGTTTCAGTGGTCTTCCTTCTCTGTAGGTATATGAAGCACTTCTTTGATACTGCGAACTGGTTTTAGTTCTCTTTTTTGAATGCCTCTTGGGCTTCAATACTAATAAGGACAACCTATGGAAACAAGTTAGAATATATGTTAATTAATATAAGGATAATTTTTATTCTAGAAAAATTCTGAAAATATCATTCACATGTGTTCACATATCCCTTAAAAATAAGCTGTGTTAAGGGATTAGTAAAGGTAGTATTATAATTATTTTTAGAAATAATTAGAAACACTCTATGTACATCTTAATTATTTTCATTAAATAAGTCAGTTTTGTTATTTCTTTCAGTAACTATGTATAAATAATGCTTTAAACTAAAATATTATGTAATAAAATGTAGAAATATAGCAATAGATAAATGGTAAAACGTGAATAGAACTATTTACTTAAAAAATAGATTATATAGGAACAAAATAGATAGGACAAAAAGGGTAAATGTCAGAGGAAATTCTCTTTTCTTACCTCCAGATACAACCCTGAGATCATGTGAATCAAGTGAATGTAATTTAAGTGCAACAAAGATGTTTCTGAATTATCAGTGCTTGTAAAAACAAACAAACAGTCATTTCATGAAATAGCCACTATGTATATATGGTGAACTGTTTTGGTCAACCAACCACTTACCTAATCTTTTAACTTTCAGTTGGAATGTTGAATGCATTAATTGTTTTCATGGAGTATCTTATTAAATTATTTCTTTCAGTAAATATGCATAGGGTGATATTTCCTTCAGTTAAATTATTCTCTGCTCTACTGTGATAGTGGGCTTCCCTGGTAGCTCAGCAGTAAAGAATCCTCCCACAATGCAGGAGACACAGGAGACTTGGGTTGGATACCTGAGTTGGGAAGGTCCCCTGGGGGAGGGATGACAACCCACTCCAATATTCTTCCCTGGAGAATCCTATGGACAGATGAGCCTGGCAGGCTATAGTCCATAGGGTGGCAAAGAGTTAGACATGACTGAAGCAACTGATCACGCATGCACGTATACTGTTATAGTAAATGAGACTNGCAACAGTTTCCTTGCTTGCTCAGAAGGCAGGTGGGGGAGTCAGCTTTTTCCTTATATGGGGTGAGGGAAGGGGTGTATAGAGGAGTCCACCCAGAGAGGGGCTTAGGTGCTTGCCCACCCTTAGGTGGTGTGCATGCAGGGGCATGTGGGGTACCCTGCTTTTGCTTCTGATACCTGGTTTTTGCTCCAGTCTCTTCAAAAGTGGCAGTTGGGTTTTTCCATCTCTTTGTATCTTTTGGGTCCAGAATTTGTCTTAAATGTGCATGCACACAGTTACTTTTAGTCCCATACAGTTTCTTTGTGTCTTGTTACCCAAGAGAGGTGCATCCAGGTGTAAGCATTTCAGCAAAGCAGTCCAGGTCCCAGGCCTGTCTCCATTCCACACTGAGCGACTTGAGAAAAGGTGTAGAAGCAGCTCCAGCTCCAGGGTTTCCTTAGATTCTGGGGCCTGGTTGTTCTGGGCACTCCAGGCAAGCTGGCACAGCCTCTAGGCCTCTGGGTCTGCTGAGAGATGGCCCACAGGTCCATTTACCAACTTCTGACCTGAGAAAATGATGCAGTTTTAGTGCTTCAGAAGACCTCAGAAACCTGTCCCTAGAATGCCCTTTTGCAAGAGGAGGAAGCAGGTTAAGAAAAGCTCAGGTGTGATTCTCAAACAGAAGCTGCTTCTGCTGGAAGCCCATTCACTTGTTGTAGCTTCCATCTGAGTTTCAGTGGTCTTCCTTCTCTGTAGGTATATGAAGCACTTCTTTGATACTGCGAACTGGTTTTAGTTCTCTTTTTTGAATGCCTCTTGGGCTTCAATACTAATAAGGACAACCTATGGAAACAAGTTAGAATATATGTTAATTAATATAAGGATAATTTTTATTCTAGAAAAATTCTGAAAATATCATTCACATGTGTTCACATATCCCTTAAAAATAAGCTGTGTTAAGGGATTAGTAAAGGTAGTATTATAATTATTTTTAGAAATAATTAGAAACACTCTATGTACATCTTAATTATTTTCATTAAATAAGTCAGTTTTGTTATTTCTTTCAGTAACTATGTATAAATAATGCTTTAAACTAAAATATTATGTAATAAAATGTAGAAATATAGCAATAGATAAATGGTAAAACGTGAATAGAACTATTTACTTAAAAAATAGATTATATAGGAACAAAATAGATAGGACAAAAAGGGTAAATGTCAGAGGAAATTCTCTTTTCTTACCTCCAGATACAACCCTGAGATCATGTGAATCAAGTGAATGTAATTTAAGTGCAACAAAGATGTTTCTGAATTATCAGTGCTTGTAAAAACAAACAAACAGTCATTTCATGAAATAGCCACTATGTATATATGGTGAACTGTTTTGGTCAACCAACCACTTACCTAATCTTTTAACTTTCAGTTGGAATGTTGAATGCACTAATTGTTTTCATGGAGTATCTTATTAAATTATTTCTTTCAGTAAATATGCATAGGGTGATATTTCCTTCAGTTAAATTATTCTCTGCTCTACTGTGATAGTGGGCTTCCCTGGTAGCTCAGCAGTAAAGAATCCTCCCACAATGCAGGAGACACAGGAGACTTGGGTTGGATACCTGAGTTGGGAAGGTCCCCTGGGGGAGGGATGACAACCCACTCCAATATTCTTCCCTGGAGAATCCTATGGACAGATGAGCCTGGCAGGCTATAGTCCATAGGGTGGCAAAGAGTTAGACACGACTGAAGCAACTGATCACGCATGCACGTATACTGTTATAGTAAATGAGATTGAACTTTAGCAAGTTGAAAAGTCCCAAATGGATAGGAGCTTTAATTAAAAAATCATAAAGGAATTTTTCTAAAACATTTTAAACAAATATATAATATATAGATTATATAATATGTATAATATATATGTATGTACACAAAGGTAGCATTTATCAAAAATATTATACTAAAATGTGTGACTTTTGTAAACATAAACTTTTCTATAAAACACTTTTCCTGTAAGCTTTTGGGGCATTGAAATGTACTCTAATTGCCAATGATTTGGACCCAAAGATGTACTCAGCCTGCAATAAGCTGGGGCTGGCCAGCATTCTGTGTGTCCTTCTGGTTCTTATCTAATGGGGGTACCCCATCTATCTACTCCTCTATCTTTAGGAGCTGCCAAAAACCTGTCCATCAAATCTGACCCTCTGCCCAATCACAGATGGTTGTATGTGGACAATTGCCGCCACTCTTCATAGTTTATGCTGCCTCTAATTATTTTTCCCTACAGTCTGCTCTCCATTCTTCAGATATCATAATCTACCTAAATGCAAATCAAAACATGATTTCTCACTCATTGCCTCTAAAATCCTACAAGAGTTTCTCATTTTATTAGATATACTTTCCAGGGTTCTTCATAAGGCCCGAAAAAGGCTTTCTGTGTGCCTGATTCCCTCTCATGTCAGAGAGATTGGCAGAAAGCCAGCCAGCCCTGTTATTGCTAGGAAAATACAGAAATGGTTCATTCATGGACAGCCCAGTTCACTTTCTTTTCATTGAGATTCCTTAAGATCTTATTGGGTCACGTTAGCAATAAGATTCATTTTACAGTGTGAGGGTTTTAGTTCCCTACCAAGGTGCCAGAACTTACAGCATAGCATCTTATTTTGCCACTGCTGTGCTAAAATGTTAAACTAAATTCTGATGCAGGTCAACAAGAAGAGATGAATACTACTAGTTTGATATTCGAAGTAGAATTGCTTTTATTATTTATGTGTTTCTATATGTATTTGAAGCCTTATTATGGCTAAGATGGTAAAGAGTCTGCCTGCAATGCAGGAGACCCAGGTTCCATCCCTGGGTCGGTTAGATCCCACTGGAGAAGGAAATGGCAGTCCACTCCAGGATTCTTGCCTGGAAAACCCTGTGGATGGAGGAGCCTGGCAGGCTACAGTCAATGGGGGTCACAAAGAGTCAAACACAACTGAGCGACTAACACACACACTATGTTTATTTTGCTCATCGCCAACAAATAAAGTATTTTTCAAGCAAATAATTACTGATAGTTTATAAAAACTCAACTTATCCTAGAAAGAGATGAGATCATAAAATGCAATTGGATAACATATACTAACTAAATATTAAAAAATAATTCTGACATTGATGATTTCCTGCATGGAATGGTGCACCCAACTTACTAACATTTCCCAGAAGTCAGAGTTAGTATAAAAATAATGATGTAAAGGTGTATACCCCAAATGTCCTGGAATCATTCTACATAAGATGCTTTATAATTTTTGAATACATGTTTGAGAAGAGATTAAAACTATTATTATATGTAATTATTTTCCAAAGCTTGTATTTGGAAATACAGTAAATTAGAATATATCATTGTTGTCTAAGAGTATCATTACTAAATATATTTGACAATTGTTTCTGTAAAATAGTTTAGGTTTTGTAATTTAGCAAGTTAAAACACCTGATCATTTTTCGTTTTTCTATGGACATAGTAACAGTATACCCTTTGATTATACTATCTTTTGTCCAATTTAGAAGTGCCATAAAATCACCCATTTACTTAGAGAAATGGCCAGTGTTGAAAAATATCATTTCTGTGGTAGTATTTTCAAAAGCAAGATTCTATTTTTATAATAAACAACATCTTGGTTCCTATAACCAAGTATCTGATTATGTCAATGAAACCAAGAAGTAATTTGAAGGAAAGGATATCAAGTAATCTTTTAATTTTTAAGAATGGATTGCTCAGATTTCTAGTGTTTCATAATATAAATTAATTTATTTTAAATATTAGCATTAATTTTGTGATCTTCTAAAAATGTATTTTATTTAAATATTTCCTGATATTTGTTATGCAGTGGTCATTCTTGAATTAATTCTTTGGAAATTGTCATTTATTCACTTATTCTATTCCTGTTTGGTTGGGGAAATTAAAGTATTAGTATGTTTAAAACTGGGGCTTCCGCGGTGACTCAGTGGTGAAGAATCTCCTGTAGTGTAGGAAAGGCCGGAGGCATGGATTCAATCCCTGGCTCAGAAGAATCCCCTGGAGGAGGAAGTAGCAATCCACAGGAGTATTCTTACCTGAAAAATCCTATGGTCAGAGGACCCTGACGGGCTACAGTCCAAAGGGCTGCACACAATAGGACTCAACTGAGTGACTGAACAACACATTTATAATTAACAGTAAAAGGTTTTTCTTAACCAGTGTCCTTTAGAATTTCAACTAATGATCCCTAATCTTAAAATTCCTGTTTCCAATGATTCATGTAAGTTCTAGAAATGTCTTTGATGATACAGATTACAAAAGATAATTGTTTTTTCCTCAATCATCTATTTGTTTCCATAAATCACCTGCTTGTACAAGCACTCTACAAATACTTGGTGAGGGAGAGAATACAATTTTTAAGTCTAATCACATTAAATGTTTTTTTAAAAATCTCAGAAAACAGAAGGATATTATAATGACTGATAATCTGGCTCCTTGTCACTACCTAGAGAGCTCCAAGCAGTCTTATGCACACAAAATAATTTGCATGAAAAATAACTGTGCCAACTCTATTTCCAATAAGTGTAAAAACAAATTTAATAGCATGTAAATGTAGCTAATTACTTCAATTAAGATAAGTAATTTTATGTACTTGAAAGGCTCAAGCCATGTTTAGTGGCGTCTCTTGGGTGTGAAAATATCACTATTTCTTACTTATCTTCGTAATTTTAACACTTAACATAGTAAATAATTGACAAAAATTAAGTGATATTTTAAAACATTAAGCTTTGTTTTAGGGCACTGAGATTTAAGTCCTAAATAAAGTAGTATTTTAATTATTTTCATAACCTGAATATATTTATACATTAAAATATATAGTAAATACTGTTGACAAAAGAAATGTTGACTGTCATAATCATACGTACCTAACTTTTAAAGTATAAGAATTTTATCTTTTACCCATTAAACTGTTCGCCAAAGAATATTAAAGAAATGATTCTCAGCATCTAAATATTTGCATTTTGAAGAAGCAATTCATAGAATAAAATTTATTTATAGGATAAATTTTGAATCCTAGCTATGCAAAGCAAGAGGTGATTTTAAATCTCATAAGGTGTATGTCCTTCTCATAGAAGTTTATAATTTAGTTGGGGGAATAAAACACCTAATCTAATAATTGAAAATCCATTATTGACATAAAACAGACGGAAGTTAAGGCATACGGAAGCTGCTGCTGGTTGGTTGGTTAGTTCATGGCAGTGGTGCCATTGGAGGTAGGACTTGGGGAGGCTTTTTTGCAAGCATGCCTGGAGAAACAGGTGTTTGAGGTGAAGGAAATTAAGAGAAAGGGTGTATTGTCCTGACCATTGCCATGACCAAAAGTCATGCAAGGGGGCTGTAGCATAAAAGCAGAGCATAACTTTGAGAGTTTCTTGAGAAGCAATAGTGAGCTAGAATAGTTTCTGTGGAAAGATGAGGGAAAGCTATCTGACAATGTGAAGTTAATATTTATATTGCAAGCTAGATGGCAGTAACAACTGTTATCAAATAATCTGATGTTCTACTTGTCCATTCATTGAAGAATAAACACATGGTAAAATAATGAATTATATGTGTGATTTAACTTATTGATGATTTCACTTTATTATAACCCTTGATTTCCAGAAAAAAATTCATAACTGAAAATTGAACACCAAGAGTCAGTTTATGAGTGTATTTGTTTCTTAGTCATCTACTTATAAGTCCTGGGTGGGGGAATAAAAGACATAAAACTATATTTAAAGCAACAAATTTGTATCTTAACTTTCAGAGGCTACTGCTTTTTTTCGAAGTGCAGTGAAAGAGATTGTATGAGAAAATGTACCTAAACACGGAAGCTGTATGAGTTTTATACATGAACACAATTGTTTATCGACCCCTTCATTGATAGTATCAGCATAAAGATATAGGAAATAACCCTGTATTTTCATAAGCCATATACCATATATATATACACAATATTATGCTATACATGACTTCATCTGATTCCATAACTTGCTTTTCATTGCTTTCACCGAAGCAGATCATTTTTTATTTGGCTATGTTATTTTCTCGTGTAACTAATGTAGTATATGATCTTTGAATCATTTGAATATGAATCAACAATCACGAAGAACTTACTTATTCAGAAAGTATAACACGCTAGTTTCCCTTCACTCACACTCACCAAGTAAGAGAATAATAGCAAACATAATAGCTTGTTATTTTTAAAGTTTGGATGATTTAATTGGCCTTTACTTTCATAAGAAGTCAAGAAGATAATATCATCTTGAAAGAGAACACCGATATTTGAAAGTATCCCATTGTGAGATATGGATGTAGCCACAACGTTTGTTGTTAAACCTCACCATTGATAATAATACTTAAACAAAGATGTTTATTTTTTTCCAAACACTTGGCACATAAACACTGGCAAGAGAAAGTCATTTAATTAGATAAGAGTTTACATATGTCACTTGCAAATTGGGGTTATTTTAGGTATGAAGCAGTCAGTCTAGAACATTAAAAAAAATACCACCATAGTGTTGCTTTTCCATCTGAGAAAAAGAAATAAATGGCCTACATGTCATCTGTCTTATAAAGAATTCGGTTATATCAAGACTTCATAATAGTTTTAATTTTTAAAGTAATTTTAGATAAGTTGTTTTGATGGCAATAATAAAAATTTCATTTAAACTTTTGGTTGTATGAAAATTATCTAATAAGGTCCATATATGGTTGAAGAATTTCTTAAATACTGTGACCCATGATAAGGCATCAGCACTAATATTTTATACCATTGTTGATTAATAAGTAGAATTGACTAGATTGAAGAATATAGAAACCTAATTTGTAATATAAATATATTTGGGATACTTCAATCACATTCCAGCTAATAATATGACATATTCACTGAAATAACTAATGCTTATTTTTAAAAAAATAAGTAAACTCATTTTTAAACTTCAGAATTATTAAAAATTGAATATGACACTTTTAAAATGATCTCAGCAGTGTCAGACTATATCCTCAGACTCCTAAATTTCAGAATCATTGTCCCTGTACAGTAAACTGTTTTTCCTTAGAAAACAAATTGCAGGCTATTATCATACTGCCACTGAGTTGAAGAATTGCCTTCNAATTGAATATGACACTTTTAAAATGATCTCAGCAGTGTCAGACTATATCCTCAGACTCCTAAATTTCAGAATCATTGTCCCTGTACAGTAAACTGTTTTTCCTTAGAAAACAAATTGCAGGCTATTATCATACTGCCACTGAGTTCAGGAATTGCCTTCTCTAAAGCAGGTAATAAAGTTACCTAGCAGTTAGGATGTTCTGGGCATGGGGTAATTTCTTTTGCTGTCTTATACTCTCCGAGTGCCCAAACTGCCTTAGTCTAGGTGTCAGAGCCTCCAGATTATTTTCGTGAACCTGCGCTCTGATTCAGATGCCCTGAGTGATAGACACACACACATACACAATTTAAATGATAAATTCAAGGGGACAGAAGGTAAAGCATACTGTAAATAAAAATTACTACTAAATTTCCTTTGCTATTTCAGATCCAGAGAAATTTCAGTTATATTTAATATTTTAAAATATTGGGTAGTGCGTGAATCTAGATATAAATTTTCAAAGTAGTCACTTTCCAAAATCATTCAATGACATGTGATTAGATGCTGCTTATTAGCAGAATGAAGCATGATTTAGGCAGAACATACAGTGCACATAAACAAATGCACTGAAAGGTTGTTGGCAGCAATGGGAAACAGTGATGGATTTTACAAGATTAAACCAACTGACATTTTATGAAAATTTCAATTTCCTGCCTTGGATTCTATCTAAACTGACAAAAACACACATTTAAATTTCTCAAATTTCTCCTGGGATGTTCACTTGTGTAGAGTGTCTGGCAAGGATTTCTGATAAATCAATCTGTCAGGTGCCATACTTTTAATATTTATGAGGAAAGCTGCCAGGCTGGACAAAACACGTGCTGATGTTTTCTCCTCACACAGAAGATCAGAGCTGTGCATACTAAAATGCACTGCTTAATTGCACAAAGTTCACTGTAATATTTTAGCAGAAGATTATTTAAAGATGGATGGGAAAAGCCAAAACAATAAACTGGTGCAATTACCCATTCCTAAATGTTGACATTATTAGTTCTAGCAATATAGCTGCACTATCACTAGAACATATTTTACCCAATCATCTGTGTCATGTGTAAAAGACCTGGTCTTAAAGGCCCAGCGATTTTCTTGTAACATTGAGCACGACTGACCCTTGGCCCTCAGCAATGCCCTCCCAACACCTGCACTCCAGTGAGCCAGAACAAAACATGCCATTAATGAGGCTTTGTTTTTATCAAAATTATTTTTTGTGGCTCAATGGTAAACAATCTGCCTGCCAATGCAGGAGATGCCTGTTCAATCCCTGGATCAGGAAGATTCCCATGGTGGGGGGAAATAGCAACCCACTCCAGTATTCTTGCCTGGGAATATCCCATGGACAGAGGAGCCTGGAAGGCTACAAAAATTATTTTACAGTAGCAGTGCAAAGTATGGAACTCTTACAGAGTTCTAAGTATATAGATTAAAAATATATATTATGTGAAATCTATTCTTTTGTTCAGCTTATTTTTTTCTCTCCCCCATCTGTCTCTGAGTTATGCCCAGGTTTTTCTTCCTTTCTTAGGAGGTATGCATTGAAAGGATTAAATGAAAAAAACTGGAGTCATTCTCATTCTTAAACATAGCTTTTAAAAGTTCTTAGAAAAGAGGTGAAGAATTATGTGGGGACAAGGCAGGAGAGGATGAAAATTATTTAAGCTACCATTTTCTATAAGCTTTGGAGGACACCAAGGTCAACTTCCTCTTTGGAAAAATAGTTCATCAAGTGAATGTTTGCCTTAGGTAAGCTAGGTTACAGGATTACTCACTCCACAAGAAAGTGCTGAAAAAACCTGTGGGGGTGATCACTCTTCGGCAAAGCGGCAACTGCTTTGCAGTCAGGATTCTCTCTCTGAAGAACAAGTTAGCACTCTGGTTGTATTTTTTCTGATGCATTGCTTCAAAACATGATCAGACAAGAATACACTACTTCTGTTAATTAAGCTGACTTAAAACCTGATGTTTCATTTCACTGACTGTTATTATTGTCTCTTGAAATCTTGTTCTTGTTTATAGATTTTTTTTTGACTGGAGTTTAGAAATATTCCAAGCAGATGAGCCTAGAAAATTTAGAATCATGGAATGAATCAGTAACTTCTAGATCTGTGTAGGAACATATTGCATGAGACAGTGATGTGATTTGTGAGAAATGTCTACACACGAGCTTTCATATACCTTTATTCTGTCTTTAGAATTTGGAATGATGGGAGATCATACAATTAAAAGTCAGCGACCTCGATCTGTTCATGAAAAAAGGGTCCCTCAGGAACAAGCTGATGCTGCTAAATTTATGGCACAAACTGGTAATACGTTAGTTACATTTTTCTATTTATTGTTGTTAATTTAATGAAACCACTGCATGTTTTCATAATCTTTTGCTGCACATTTGTCAGTTTTTGGAGCTGATATTTTTTTTGAGCCATTTTTTTTTTGGTCACCAGTTAAAGTCCATAAATGAAGTAGCTGTGAATTGAAAGTGCACAAAAATGTATAAGATTTATTTTGCTTTCAGTGTGAGATATTTAGGATTTACATACTACTACTTATGTTAATTAGCTAATTAAAATGTATTATTAAACTTTTACAGAAAGTCAACAAAGTTATTTTGTCAAGAAATGATTATTTTGATTTTTCAGAAATTAAAATTTGAAGTAGGACTTTAGATGATGAAATTTAATGTTTAGTATGTTTAATATTTTTAAAATGTCTTGCATCATTTAACTATTAATTGATTGTTAAAATGTATAGCAATTAGAAACTTTTTTAGAATTTAGTATTTTTAATTTGAAGAGTTTTCTTATATGAGCTAAATAATAAAAAGTTGACAGTCTGTATTTATAACTGTAAAACACTCCTAATAATTTAATATCAATAAAAATGACTTTTTGGTTTATAACATTTTAATTTTAAATAAATTAGATTATTCTTAAATACATCCCCCCCAAATATAGATACATTCCTTTTTTGGCTCAGCATAATAAGTGGGCTATAGTTCCACCTGTTTGTTCTACATGTAGAATGTTCTTAGATGAAAATATGATTAAACTGTATTGTGACCATTTTCAGCCACCACTTTTATTTTAGGAAATTGCAAACTAACGGTTTTATCTATGTCTTCACAAGTCTTATATGTCCCAATCTAGACAATGTGTTTTACCATTATTACAGAGGTTTCACATACGTCATCAACTTTTAACATAACATTCAGACAAATTTTAATGAAATTCTCTTGAAAAATGAATATTTCTTTTCGTTCATATATTCTTCAAATAACATTTATTCAGAACACTAGATTTTTATCTACAACTTAAAAGTGCAAATATTCTTAATGAATTGTGCTCTTGGTAATGGGTTAGTAGTTGTAGACTTGAATATATTAGTGGCAAATAGGTCAATTCATTCTCAGAACAGGAAGAACATTTAGAATAAATTCTACAATTAAGAACATATTTTTAGCTTTTTAAAACTACATGTTACAGCCAAATCCAGAAATGAAGGAAGCTTGCTTATCTGGATTGCTTTTTGTGAAGCTTCTTATTTAAGAAAAGCTTATTTATATTTTTACTGTTTGACTGTGCAAAAGCAAAGTGCATGACTAGTTTTGGGCAAATTTTTAAATTTCTAAATGTATTTTTCTCCCTTCAGGGATCAAAAATTCAACTACTGACCAGAGATTAGGGAGTTTTTGTCTCTAAATAAAGCATAGACCATGGGTTGACTACTCAGCCTTCTAAGATGAGAGGTGTCTTGACTTTTTGCAAAGGAATTGGCAGACACTGGCTTACTAAAATTCCTAAAACTAGGGTCACTTATTAATAAAATGATGAACCACAGTTTTAATTTTCCAAGAATGTAGCAGGAGTTTTTATATAAACTCAATTTTTGGATTTGCCTGACACATACCAAGAAAATTCAGAGTTTCCAGCCAAAAGCCTTTTTGCAAAGTCAAATCACAAGGAACATTATGTTTTCTTAGTGATTTATTACTAATTTCTGTTTTAATTTACTCATTATGTTCCAAGAATTGTTTTGAATCTACTATATAGTAACACATGATTTGGTAAAATAGATGAAATGCTTATTATATAGATCCATGAAGAGCTTTAAAACTGTTTCTCCATGCTGTGAACAATAATTTGGAAATGTCAATGAACTTCAGAATTAAACTTCTGAAAATATTGATGGAACACTTGAATTGGTAACTAGTATATATTTCTTATTTAATTTTAATCCAAAGATAACCAATTATAAATACAGGTATAAGACTGATTTTAAATTACTATAATACTGATAAAAGACTAGAAAACTGCATTATTAGTTTTTAAAATGCATAAAAATTGACACTCACAGTTGTAAAGCTAAAAGGAGANAAACATAATAGCTTGTTATTTTTAAAGTTTGGATGATTTAATTGGCCTTTACTTTCATAAGAAGTCAAGAAGATAATATCATCTTGAAAGAGAACACCGATATTTGAAAGTATCCCATTGTGAGATATGGATGTAGCCACAACGTTTGTTGTTAAACCTCACCATTGATAATAATACTTAAACAAAGATGTTTATTTTTTTCCAAACACTTGGCACATAAACACTGGCAAGAGAAAGTCATTTAATTAGATAAGAGTTTACATATGTCACTTGCAAATTGGGGTTATTTTAGGTATGAAGCAGTCAGTCTAGAACATTAAAAAAAATACCACCATAGTGTTGCTTTTCCATCTGAGAAAAAGAAATAAATGGCCTACATGTCATCTGTCTTATAAAGAATTCGGTTATATCAAGACTTCATAATAGTTTTAATTTTTAAAGTAATTTTAGATAAGTTGTTTTGATGGCAATAATAAAAATTTCATTTAAACTTTTGGTTGTATGAAAATTATCTAATAAGGTCCATATATGGTTGAAGAATTTCTTAAATACTGTGACCCATGATAAGGCATCAGCACTAATATTTTATACCATTGTTGATTAATAAGTAGAATTGACTAGATTGAAGAATATAGAAACCTAATTTGTAATATAAATATATTTGGGATACTTCAATCACATTCCAGCTAATAATATGACATATTCACTGAAATAACTAATGCTTATTTTTAAAAAAATAAGTAAACTCATTTTTAAACTTCAGAATTATTAAAAATTGAATATGACACTTTTAAAATGATCTCAGCAGTGTCAGACTATATCCTCAGACTCCTAAATTTCAGAATCATTGTCCCTGTACAGTAAACTGTTTTTCCTTAGAAAACAAATTGCAGGCTATTATCATACTGCCACTGAGTTGAAGAATTGCCTTCTCTAAAGCAGGTAATAAAGTTACCTAGCAGTTAGGATGTTCTGGGCATGGGGTAATTTCTTTTGCTGTCTTATACTCTACGAGTGCCCAAACTGCCTTAGTCTAGGTGTCAGAGCCTCCAGATTATTTTCGTGAACCTGCGCTCTGATTCAGATGCCCTGAGTGATAGACACACACACATACACAATTTAAATGATAAATTCAAGGGGACAGAAGGTAAAGCATACTGTAAATAAAAATTACTACTAAATTTCCTTTGCTATTTCAGATCCAGAGAAATTTCAGTTATATTTAATATTTTAAAATATTGGGTAGTGCGTGAATCTAGATATAAATTTTCAAAGTAGTCACTTTCCAAAATCATTCAATGACATGTGATTAGATGCTGCTTATTAGCAGAATGAAGCATGATTTAGGCAGAACATACAGTGCACATAAACAAATGCACTGAAAGGTTGTTGGCAGCAATGGGAAACAGTGATGGATTTTACAAGATTAAACCAACTGACATTTTATGAAAATTTCAATTTCCTGCCTTGGATTCTATCTAAACTGACAAAAACACACATTTAAATTTCTCAAATTTCTCCTGGGATGTTCACTTGTGTAGAGTGTCTGGCAAGGATTTCTGATAAATCAATCTGTCAGGTGCCATACTTTTAATATTTATGAGGAAAGCTGCCAGGCTGGACAAAACACGTGCTGATGTTTTCTCCTCACACAGAAGATCAGAGCTGTGCATACTAAAATGCACTGCTTAATTGCACAAAGTTCACTGTAATATTTTAGCAGAAGATTATTTAAAGATGGATGGGAAAAGCCAAAACAATAAACTGGTGCAATTACCCATTCCTAAATGTTGACATTATTAGTTCTAGCAATATAGCTGCACTATCACTAGAACATATTTTACCCAATCATCTGTGTCATGTGTAAAAGACCTGGTCTTAAAGGCCCAGCGATTTTCTTGTAACATTGAGCACGACTGACCCTTGGCCCTCAGCAATGCCCTCCCAACACTTGCACTCCAGTGAGCCAGAACAAAACATGCCATTAATGAGGCTTTGTTTTTATCAAAATTATTTTTTGTGGCTCAATGGTAAACAATCTGCCTGCCAGTGCGGGAGATGCCTGTTCAATCCCTGGATCAGGAAGATTCCCATGGTGGGGGGAAATAGCAACCCACTCCAGTATTCTTGCCTGGGAATATCCCATGGACAGAGGAGCCTGGAAGGCTACAAAAATTATTTTACAGTAGCAGTGAAAAGTATGGAACTCTTACAGAGTTCTAAGTATATAGATTAAAAATATATATTATGTGAAATCTATTCTTTTGTTCAGCTTATTTTTTTCTCTCCCCCATCTGTCTCTGAGTTATGCCCAGATTTTTCTTCCTTTCTTAGGAGGTATGCATTGAAAGGATTAAATGAAAAAAACTGGAGTCATTCTCATTCTTAAACATAGCTTTTAAAAGTTCTTAGAAAAGAGGTGAAGAATTATGTGGGGACAAGGCAGGAGAGGATGAAAATTATTTAAGCTACCATTTTCTATAAGCTTTGGAGGACACCAAGGTCAACTTCCTCTTTGGAAAAATAGTTCATCAAGTGAATGTTTGCCTTAGGTAAGCTAGGTTACAGGATTACTCACTCCACAAGAAAGTGCTGAAAAAACCTGTGGGGGTGATCACTCTTTGGCAAAGCGGCAACTGCTTTGCAGTCAGGATTCTCTCTCTGAAGAACAAGTTAGCACTCTGGTTGTATTTTTTCTGATGCATTGCTTCAAAACATGATCAGACAAGAATACACTACTTCTGTTAATTAAGCTGACTTAAAACCTGATGTTTCATTTCACTGACTGTTATTATTGTCTCTTGAAATCTTGTTCTTGTTTATAGATTTTTTTTTGACTGGAGTTTAGAAATATTCCAAGCAGATGAGCCTAGAAAATTTAGAATCATGGAATGAATCAGTAACTTCTAGATCTGTGTAGGAACATATTGCATGAGACAGTGATGTGATTTGTGAGAAATGTCTACACACGAGCTTTCATATACCTTTATTCTGTCTTTAGAATTTGGAATGATGGGAGATCATACAATTAAAAGTCAGCGACCTCGATCTGTTCATGAAAAAAGGGTCCCTCAGGAACAAGCTGATGCTGCTAAATTTATGGCACAAACTGGTAATACGTTAGTTACATTTTTCTATTTATTGTTGTTAATTTAATGAAACCACTGCATGTTTTCATAATCTTTTGCTGCACATTTGTCAGTTTTTGGAGCTGATATTTTTTTTGAGCCATTTTTTTTTTGGTCACCAGTTAAAGTCCATAAATGAAGTAGCTGTGAATTGAAAGTGCACAAAAATGTATAAGATTTATTTTGCTTTCAGTGTGAGATATTTAGGATTTACATACTACTANTCTGTCTTATAAAGAATTCGGTTATATCAAGACTTCATAATAGTTTTAATTTTTAAAGTAATTTTAGATAAGTTGTTTTGATGGCAATAATAAAAATTTCATTTAAACTTTTGGTTGTATGAAAATTATCTAATAAGGTCCATATATGGTTGAAGAATTTCTTAAATACTGTGACCCATGATAAGGCATCAGCACTAATATTTTATACCATTGTTGATTAATAAGTAGAATTGACTAGATTGAAGAATATAGAAACCTAATTTGTAATATAAATATATTTGGGATACTTCAATCACATTCCAGCTAATAATATGACATATTCACTGAAATAACTAATGCTTATTTTTAAAAAAATAAGTAAACTCATTTTTAAACTTCAGAATTATTAAAAATTGAATATGACACTTTTAAAATGATCTCAGCAGTGTCAGACTATATCCTCAGACTCCTAAATTTCAGAATCATTGTCCCTGTACAGTAAACTGTTTTTCCTTAGAAAACAAATTGCAGGCTATTATCATACTGCCACTGAGTTCAGGAATTGCCTTCTCTAAAGCAGGTAATAAAGTTACCTAGCAGTTAGGATGTTCTGGGCATGGGGTAATTTCTTTTGCTGTCTTATACTCTCCGAGTGCCCAAACTGCCTTAGTCTAGGTGTCAGAGCCTCCAGATTATTTTCATGAACCTGCGCTCTGATTCAGATGCCCTGAGTGATAGACACACACACATACACAATTTAAATGATAAATTCAAGGGGACAGAAGGTAAAGCATACTGTAAATAAAAATTACTACTAAATTTCCTTTGCTATTTCAGATCCAGAGAAATTTCAGTTATATTTAATGTTTTAAAATATTGGGTAGTGCGTGAATCTAGATATAAATTTTCAAAGTAGTCACTTTCCAAAATCATTCAATGACATGTGATTAGATGCTGCTTATTAGCAGAATGAAGCATGATTTAGGCAGAACATACAGTGCACATAAACAAATGCACTGAAAGGTTGTTGGCAGCAATGGGAAACAGTGATGGATTTTACAAGATTAAACCAACTGACATTTTATGAAAATTTCAATTTCCTGCCTTGGATTCTATCTAAACTGACAAAAACACACATTTAAATTTCTCAAATTTCTCCTGGGATGTTCACTTGTGTAGAGTGTCTGGCAAGGATTTCTGATAAATCAATCTGTCAGGTGCCATACTTTTAATATTTATGAGGAAAGCTGCCAGGCTGGACAAAACACGTGCTGATGTTTTCTCCTCACACAGAAGATCAGAGCTGTGCATACTAAAATGCACTGCTTAATTGCACAAAGTTCACTGTAATATTTTAGCAGAAGATTATTTAAAGATGGATGGGAAAAGCCAAAACAATAAACTGGTGCAATTACCCATTCCTAAATGTTGACATTATTAGTTCTAGCAATATAGCTGCACTATCACTAGAACATATTTTACCCAATCATCTGTGTCATGTATAAAAGACCTGGTCTTAAAGGCCCAGCGATTTTCTTGTAACATGGAGCACGACTGACCCTTGGCCCTCAGCAATGCCCTCCCAACACTTGCACTCCAGTGAGCCAGAACAAAACATGCCATTAATGAGGCTTTGTTTTTATCAAAATTATTTTTTGTGGCTCAATGGTAAACAATCTGCCTGCCAGTGCGGGAGATGCCTGTTCAATCCCTGGATCAGGAAGATTCCCATGGTGGGGGGAAATAGCAACCCACTCCAGTATTCTTGCCTGGGAATATCCCATGGACAGAGGAGCCTGGAAGGCTACAAAAATTATTTTACAGTAGCAGTGCAAAGTATGGAACTCTTACAGAGTTCTAAGTATATAGATTAAAAATATATATTATGTGAAATCTATTCTTTTGTTCAGCTTATTTTTTTCTCTCCCCCATCTGTCTCTGAGTTATGCCCAGGTTTTTCTTCCTTTCTTAGGAGGTATGCATTGAAAGGATTAAATGAAAAAAACTGGAGTCATTCTCATTCTTAAACATAGCTTTTAAAAGTTCTTAGAAAAGAGGTGAAGAATTATGTGGGGACAAGGCAGGAGAGGATGAAAATTATTTAAGTTACCATTTTCTATAAGCTTTGGAGGACACCAAGGTCAACTTCCTCTTTGGAAAAATAGTTCATCAAGTGAATGTTTGCCTTAGGTAAGCTAGGTTACAGGATTACTCACTCCACAAGAAAGTGCTGAAAAAACCTGTGGGGGTGATCACTCTTCGGCAAAGCGGCAACTGCTTTGCAGTCAGGATTCTCTCTCTGAAGAACAAGTTAGCACTCTGGTTGTATTTTTTCTGATGCATTGCTTCAAAACATGATCAGACAAGAATACACTATTTCTGTTAATTAAGCTGACTTAAAACCCGATGTTTCATTTCACTGACTGTTATTATTGTCTCTTGAAATCTTGTTCTTGTTTATAGATTTTTTTTTTGACTGGAGTTTAGAAATATTCCAAGCAGATGAGCCTAGAAAATTTAGAATCATGGAATGAATCAGTAACTTCTAGATCTGTGTAGGAACATATTGCATGAGACAGTGATGTGATTTGTGAGAAATGTCTACACACGAGCTTTCATATACCTTTATTCTGTCTTTAGAATTTGGAATGATGGGAGATCATACAATTAAAAGTCAGCGACCTCGATCTGTTCATGAAAAAAGGGTCCCTCAGGAACAAGCTGATGCTGCTAAATTTATGGCACAAACTGGTAATACGTTAGTTACATTTTTCTATTTATTGTTGTTAATTTAATGAAACCACTGCATGTTTTCATAATCTTTTGCTGCACATTTGTCAGTTTTTGGAGCTGATATTTTTTTTGAGCCATTTTTTTTTTGGTCACCAGTTAAAGTCCATAAATGAAGTAGCTGTGAATTGAAAGTGCACAAAAATGTATAAGATTTATTTTGCTTTCAGTGTGAGATATTTAGGATTTACATACTACTACTTATGTTAATTAGCTAATTAAAATGTATTATTAAACTTTTACAGAAAGTCAACAAAGTTATTTTGTCAAGAAATGATTATTTTGATTTTTCAGAAATTAAAATTTGAAGTAGGACTTTAGATGATGAAATTTAATGTTTAGTATGTTTAATATTTTTTTAAATGTCTTGCATCATTTATTAATTGATTGTTAAAATGTATAGCAATTAGAAACTTTTTTAGAATTTAGTATTTTTAATTTGAAGAGTTTTCTTATATGAGCTAAATAATAAAAAGTTGACAGTCTTTATTTATAACTGTAAAACACTCCTAATAATTTAATATCAATAAAAATAACTTTTTGGTTTATAACATTTTAATTTTAAATAAATTAGATTATTCTTAAATACATCCCCCCCAAATATAGATACATTCCTTTTTTGGCTCAGCATAATAAGTGGGCTATAGTTCCACCTGTTTGTTCTACATGTAGAATGTTCTTAGATGAAAATATGATTAAACTGTATTGTGACCATTTTCAGCCACCACTTTTATTTTAGGAAATTGCAAACTAACGGTTTTATCTATGTCTTCACAAGTCTTATATGTCCCAATCTAGACAATGTGTTTTACCATTATTACAGAGGTTTCACATACGTCATCAACTTTTAACATAACATTCAGACAAATTTTAATGAAATTCTCTTGAAAAATGAATATTTCTTTTCGTTCATATATTCTTCAAATAACATTTATTCAGAACACTAGATTTTTATCTACAACTTAAAAGTGCAAATATTCTTAATGAATTGTGCTCTTGGTAATGGGTTAGTAGTTGTAGACTTGAATATATTAGTGGCAAATAGGTCAATTCATTCTCAGAACAGGAAGAACATTTAGAATAAATTCTACAATTAAGAACATATTTTTAGCTTTTTAAAACTACATGTTACAGCCAAATCCAGAAATGAAGAAAGCTTGCTTATCTGGATTGCTTTTTGTGAAGCTTCTTATTTAAGAAAAGCTTATTTATATTTTTACTGTTTGACTGTGCAAAAGCAAAGTGCATGACTAGGTTTGGGCAAATTTTTAAATTTCTAAATGTATTTTTCTCCCTTCAGGGATCAAAAATTCAACTACTGACCAGGGATTAGGGAGTTTTTGTCTCTAAATAAAGCATAGACCATGGGTTGACTACTCAGCCTTCTAAGATTAGAGGTGTCTTGACTTTTTGCAAAGGAACTGGCAGACACTGGCTTACTAAAATTCCTAAAACTAGGGTCACTTATTAATAAAATGGTGAACCACAGTTTTAATTTTCCAAGAATGTAGCAGGAGTTTTTATATAAACTCAATTTTTGGATTTGCCTGACACATACCAAGAAAATTCAGAGTTTCCAGCCAAAAGCCTTTTTGCAAAGTCAAATCACAAGGAACATTATGTTTTCTTAGTGATTTATTACTAATTTCTGTTTTAATTTACTCATTATGTTCCAAGAATTGTTTTGAATCTACTATATAGTAACACATGATTTGGTAAAATAGATGAAATGCTTATTATATAGATCCATGAAGAGCTTTAAAACTGTTTCTCCATGCTGTGAACAATAATTTGGAAATGTCAATGAACTTCAGAATTAAACTTCTGAAAATATTGATGGAACACTTGAATTGGTAACTAGTATATATTTCTTATTTAATTTTAATCCAAAGATAACCAATTATAAATACAGGTATAAGACTGATTTTAAATTACTATAATACTGATAAAAGACTAGAAAACTGCATTATTAGTTTTTAAAATGCATAAAAATTGACACTCACAGTTGTAAAGCTAAAAGGAGAGAGTTTTTTTCCCTTAAATATTTTTTGAGTTATACTTTCTCTAGATGTTTAGGTATTTGGAATAAATACAGCTGAGTATCACACAATAAAATTTTATGAAAGTTAACTTTTATTTATAAAACATCTATTTTACCATATAAAACTTTTCTATTTATAAAACAAAATAAATGAGTGTTACATATAAACAATGATAAACATTTGCTAACATTAATTTAAAAACAAAGAATAATAAAATAGATGTAAAACTGAATAATAAAATACAATATATTGTATATTAGTCCTGAGGGAAAACAAAGCAGCAGCTATCAGACCTTAAAATTTAAGAATTTCTTTCAAAATGAGTAACCTGGCCTCTTCAACCAGTATGATCACCCAGCCCTTTTATGAAATAATAATTAAGTGGCAATTTTTTTAGAAGAGTAATATTTAGGAAGGTTGCATTACTTTATCAAAATAACTTGATCATTTTAGTCAGTTAGGTAATTGAGAGAGGTTAGTTTGGGCATACATGTACAATGTTCAAATGAAATGAAATGCCGTGATAAGATATATAGACATCTAAATTAAATGCCAACAAAATGAGCTAAGCCATTTTAATTATACTCACTGATGCTTTTTTAACATCATAGTTATAAAATGATCTTACAAAAATGTTTAGGAAATTAGGCTTTTATTCCAGTGGAGAAAATAGCATACACTAATATGTAGCATGTTATTTAAAACAGAAAAATAAAATTGTAAATATATTTCTAATTTCATAATTTTTATAGACTGCTGCTAAGTCACCTCAGTCGTGTGCAGCTACTAGCAACATTTTATATTAATATGTTTTTTTATAGCTTAAAACATACTCTCATACATTATCTCATTTAATTCTCACAAATAGGTTTTGAGGTAGACGTATTACTCATCTGACTGAGAGATTCAGAGAAATAAAGTAACTTTCTCCAGGTCTCAGAGCTGCTATGCATTAGATTTCCATCAAGCACAGGTCTTCTGACTCGACTTGCAGTGCTTTTCTAGTTTGCCTTCATGTTTTGTGTCACAATAAAGAGCCTTAAAAGTTCCGTAGATACGGAATCCTTTTACATGATGTGTAATATGCCTTCAGTTACAAGTTAAGGAACCAAATTCTAGTAGTTTGTGCTATCTCCAAAGACACATATATTGAAAAGAGGATACATGGTGTTATACTTTACTGTTTTAATATCAGTGAATTTTTTATAAAATAATTTTGCTGGAAAGTATTTCTCACAAAGCCCCAAGGTACCTGACTAAAACAACCTTCATGCCTTTCTGGGATGAAGCCATGGCAGAATGGAAAATATAACTAGTGCATGGAAGTATTACTTGAAATGATAGATGGAGATATAACAAGGTCATTGTTATAGGTTGACCAATATTTTAATGGCCCGGTTTAATTAGTAATTTGAAAGTCCATATATATGTTATTCATTTATTTATTTTGGTTTTGATCAACAAAAGGAAGCATCAGTTTGAGTGAGTGAATCAGCCAATTCTGAAGAATAATTATCAGTCCCTCCAACCTAGGCATCACTGTCTAGCTTGTTCAACAACATTGTAGCTTCATACATACAGAAGCAACCTGAATTTTCAAATAATTGTACAAAAATGCACTTAAAACTAGTTTGTGGTCCTGATTCATTGCTCACTTTAATTAAAACATTTTTTCCTGCCATCATAATAATGCAATGCTTTCGTGGAAAAATAGAACTAATTATATTCATAACTTTTATCATTGACTTATTATAGAATTCACAATGTTCAAAGTTTTCTGGCTTTTAATTAATAATATTCAACCATGATATTTCTACTTCACTTAGTCTTATCATAAACACTGGTTCAACTATCACAAGAAAAAAAAATTCATTATGTTTTCCCCAAATTTAAGTTTAAAATTTCATTACTATATATATATATATATGCATGTATATATACATGTATAGACACTTTTAACCATTGTTATATTATTTGCTTCCTAAAATAATGATTTTCAACCTTGATAGAATATTCTTTAAATGCATAAACTATTAGCATAGCTTTAAATATTATTCAAATGTCATTCAATAACATTTTTATGGACTAGTAATATATAAATTGGTAGAGGCAAAAAATACTGGAATAATCAAGGGTGGTGATTAGAGAATGACCAAGACAAACATTGATCACAACACTGAAAAGGTGTCCTACTTAAAATGTCATCCCAGTTACCACTGTACCCTATGACATACCTCCAGTTATAAATGCATTCTATTATTTATACTTCTGGGTGCATAATGCATACCAATATAAGACCAAATATGGTTGGTGGACGCATGCTTGTCTATGACCTAATTGTCCTGGGCCTTGAGATAAGAAGCTTACAACAGAATGTAACTTGAACGACTTTATCAAATGCATGTTTTATTTCAGTTGATTCTCTTTTTCTTGGAAAAAATAACTTCTCAGTGAAGAAATCAGAACATTGAGTTACACTCTGATCCAATCTCCTTCTGTCCTAGAGTTCCTGCCTGTGGATCAGCTGCCTTGAGTTACACTCCAAGTCATTTCTAAGTCATTTACTAACCTTTCCACGGAAGGTGGACAAATGGATTATCACATTCTATCCTTTGAATTGTATTCCCAAGGCAAATTTTAAGCAAAACCTATAAAATATAAATTGCTCCTTGGTTTATATAATCAGTGATACAAAGCTTTCAGAAACACTTTCCCAAATGATGGAAAAGTACTTTTCAACAAAATCTAAATTTAACTGATGTCTTCCAGTAGGTAAATGGCCCAATTTTGCATTTGAAGAAAAGCAACTACAACTTTTTCAATCAGTTTTCAAAAATCTATTCTTGAGAACACCATGACCATATTATAATTATCAATAGGAGCTCTTGAGATTGTCTTAGAAATTCTTGATTTTACATCTCCTTGGGCTGTGACTTTGGATAATAATAGAAGGGAGACATAGTTTCAGGGTGATGCCTATTCCTAGAAAATTAATGAATTCAGACATTCAATGACTTTTTTAAAAACCCTAGTTTTTAGTAAAAATTAGTTCCAGGTTAAATTAATAGAAATCATGGAGGAATTTTCCTTTATTTCAATTAAAATTCATTTTGAGGAAAATTGTGATCAGAACTTTTTAAAACAAATTATCACAAATGAATAACTGTTATAGGATGAGAAACTAGAACTAGGAATAAATTATAAATAAGTGTCAGTGTTCAACACAATAAAAATTAGATATGCCCAAACTCCCAGGGCCCTACCTAATTCAACATTAGAAAGGAGATTATGCAGCAAAGAATTGGGGAAGGATGCATCGATGTATGCCTGCTCACCAAAGCCAGAGTAAGTTTAGCTGTGCATTTTGCTTTCTCTTCCAAGCAAGTGCAGAGCCTTAGACTGGTTTGAAAAGAATCACTCCAACAATCATTCACTCCTTGTTGAAAAACACTGACTGGTCCATTCATAGCATCCATGGCCCAGTGGATTTGTGAAGCAGAGTCTTGCTAACAAGGTTATAGCTAAGGTGAACTTTGCATCAGTGTAACAGTATCTCTATATACACTTCTTTTTCTCTGAAATGTTTTTGTGTGGCTTTGATATACTGTCATGTTTTTACATTGAAATTATTCTTGCATGTCATAATGTCACTTTGGTATAATGCTTACTAGATGAATATTCAAGACAGTATTTCATGTTTATTTGTTGTCTTGCTCACAGGTGAATCTGGCGTGGAAGAGTGGTCCCAGTGGAGCACATGCTCAGTTACTTGTGGTCAGGGGTCGCAGGTGCGAACCAGAACTTGTGTATCACCTTACGGGACACACTGCAGCGGCCCATTAAGAGAATCAAGGGTTTGCAATAACACTGCCCTCTGTCCAGGTAGTGTTAGCAGAAACTACAACTGTGGATGTTATTGAATTGTGTGATGCTACGCATTTGGAACAATATGTTATTTTTATATGAACTGGGTATAGACGTTTTAATAAGAGTGAATAAGTGTAATTTGTTTTCAGCTGTGAAATTTTATTATGTATGTGCTTTCTGCTTTCAGAGCAGTCAAGCAATTATATAAGTGACTCCCTACCCACTTGAAACTATAAGCTTGATATTTCTGTATCTGTTTCTCATGGTATTTAAGATTCAAAGTCTTATTTTAAAAGGTGAAAAAGTCCAATTGAATGTTGGATGAACAGTGAAATTTGCCAGCATCCTGGAATGTGATCAGTAGGCACTGTTTAGGCAGTGATTAATACAACCTTTAAGGTAGTCAGCTGTTTTCATACCACTTATTTAACCCCATCAGGAAAAAAGTGCCCCTGACCAAAGGACTTTCTGTTAGTTTATTTCATTCAAGTGACTGCTCTCATTAAAGCCATCCTCTGGTTTGTAAACTTAAAGTCACTAATGGAAAAAGATGGTCTTCTTTATAGCATAGTAGCCTACCCACTTAAGGGTCCGATTTGTCCATGTTGCTTCATTTTTTGTCAGGCAGTGCATATATGCACATTATAAGCATTTTCTCTTCTCAGACCTCGGACTTTCATGTAAAATGAGTACTAACAGGATTCTTTCAAGAAGTCCAAAGCACAGAATCCTGTGAATCTCCAGGTTTATATTTATGCTCAGCCATCTGACGGATGGGTGATTGTCCCCTGCAGTTGACGATGGACTTGCATTGACAGCCCATCTAGATCCTCTGGAATGAGACGGACACAAGGCAAGGGCCTGGCACTGCACTGAGCTGGTTAAGTGTGCTTAAGGCCTCTGGTGAATTCCACTTCCAGAGAAGGCTGATTCTGCAGTTGCTAAAAGCCAAAGTACAGAGTGGGCGGCCCAGGGCAGGGATAGTCCCGATTTCCCAGAAGGGGCAAGGGCAACCCATTCAAAAACAAGTTGGAGGAGGAGTTATTTAATAGGGACAGAGTTTTGATTTGCAGAATGAAAATTTTCTGGAGACTTGTTTCTCAACAATATGGATATACTTAATACTGCTGAATTGTATACTTAGAAAGGATCCGAAGATAAATTTTCCATTTGGTATATTTTTATCACAATAAAACGAAAAGACACAATGGTAAAAATAAAAAGGGAAGAAAGTGGTGAGCAGTCCTGAAGAAGGAATGCTTTGGTGAGCTGGGTGAGCCCCCTTCGTCAGGGGCTTCGAAGGCACATAGCAGTAGAATTAAAAAATAAACAGTGGGACTTCCCTGGCAATCCAGGGGTTAAGACTCTGCATTTCCATCTCAGGGGGCAGTGGATTTGATGCCTGGTCCCCAAACTAAAATCCCACATGCCCCACGATGCAGCCAAAAATAAAAAGTAAAAAATAACTAAATAAACAGAGCAGAATAACAGGAAAAAGATAGATGTATATAATAACACACATATATAACTGAATCACTTTCCTGTACACCTGAAACACTATAAATCAACTCTACTTCAAAAAAAAAAAAAAGATAAACAGGGCAGAAATCTATGAAGAATGGAAGGTAGAATTAGCAGGAAAAGAGCAATAATTCCACTAAAAACAAGAAAAGTCAATGAGCATCAGAGAGAAACAGACTAGATGAGAAGGAACATCAAATGAAAAATAAAAAGAGAGGGAAAAATGCTTAAGGAAGTTGTGGATGGGGAAGACAAAAAAAAGGAAAAGACAAAAACACGAGTCACAGAGCAAAGTGGACTCCAATACATAAGGCAAGAGCAGAAAAGCAAATAGTAAGGAGATGGGCATTTTAGGAATTATAATGCTAGTGGATTTTCTGCTGAGTTTAGGTTAAGTGCACAGCGCACTGTCTGGACTCATACTTAAATCTGGCCCCTACGTTAAGCGCTCTGTACTGGACAAGGAGAGAACTGTCAACAGATGCTTGACCTATACACTTACCTTGTCAGCATCCTTTTGAAGAGTCAAGATCCTTTCAATGTACAGGAATAAAATCTAATGACTAACAGATCCCTAAGTGCAGGTCTGAGTGGGGCTAAGGAGTTCCCCACAGTTCTCCGTTCACAGTTTACTTTCCAGACACTAGCCATAAACACACACCTTGTTGGCAAATGAAAACCTTCATCTTCCTACCAGACGATGTTGATTCACCCCTCCCTGGGCATGGAGACCATCTGTCGTGGGACCCGCATGCTCTCCCTTTCACTCTGCGTCTCAGGTCCAGAAAACAATAATATTCGATGATGGTCAAGTTTGTCCTCGTTTTCTTAAACCTCCTACCATGATGCCTACTGAAGAAGTACATACTAATTATTGGTTCCTCTTCACCTCCACATACATAGAGGTTTGTCTTTGTAAATAGTAAGGATGATAAGAAATCTGTATCTTTTAATTATCTAACCACTGTTATAGTTCTGATATTGAATCAAAGATCTTGACAAGAGTTTTGTTGATTTCTTTTTAATTTTCCAAACATGAATAATAACTTAGCAACTTTATTATTTTTTAAGTGTGGCATAGTTATCCCACTACAGAAAATTGTAATACATTTCAGATGGTGATTGTGCTAGTTATAAAATATTTTGTGTTCAACATTTTGTCCACTTATTTGCCATGCTGGTAAATATGTATATATATATGTATATATATACAACATACAATGAAAACAGTAAAAAAAAGATGAATTTAAAATCTGAGATAGTGCTTTGAATAGTATAAATATGTTTTCTGCAATAATAGCTTATTCACAAGAAGAAAGTTACCTCAGAAATAAATAACCTACTTGTCACACTGTGTATAAAGAAGTGCATTTGCCATTTAGTTAATGAAAATGACACAAGGAAAAATTGAATGTTAAATGTCACTTTTCACAAAATGTATGCAATGATAGAACTAGAGCTTATATTTATTTGCTCTATTAAAGGTTAATCAATAGTGTTATATATTAGTTACCATTCACCCATATTATTCACATTTAAAGAATTTTTTTAATTAAATTGCACAATAATGTGTTATTCCTAATATGAGTCCTAAAATATACAGCCTTTTTACAAAATTTTTGCCTTGACATCATAGTTTCTTAGAAACTTTTATGCTCAGAGAAGAAAATGCTAGAGATAAACAGAAAGTAAATTGAGAAAATTAGAGAGCTACATGAGATTGTGTATTTACTGACCTGGTCTTGACAACCCACTTCAGTTTCTTGCCTGGAAAATCCCATGGATGGAGGAGCCTGGTNAGAAGAAAATGCTAGAGATAAACAGAAAGTAAATTGAGAAAATTAGAGAGCTACATGAGATTGTGTATTTACTGACCTGGTCTTGACAACCCACTTCAGTTTCTTGCCTGGAAAATCCCATGGATGGAGGAGCCTGGTAGGCTACAGTCCATGAGGTGGCAAAGAGTGGAACATGACTGGGGGACTTTCTTTTTTCTGAATTACAGTTTTATGATCTCTTCCAGGGTTTCTGAAACCTTGGTACTATCAACATTTTGATGTGGATAAATCTTTATTGTGGGGAGCTGGCCTGAAGGTGTGGGGATGTCTGGCAGCATCCCTACCCCTACCCATCAGATGCCAGGAGACTTCTTTCTTCCCCTGAGGCTGTGACAACCAAATATGTCTCTGATGTTCGCAGATGTTCCCTGGGAAGGCAATGTTGCCCCTGGTTGAGAACTACTAATCTGCTCTGTATGTGCTGCAGTATTTTAGAATAAATGTTTATTTAAGCTGAGGAATGGTTTTGTTTTCATATCCATTTATTTTCTTGAAAATAAATGAAAATAAAAGAAAACTTTCACTTGGCAGAGTTATCTTATGCATTCCAATCTAAAGTACAGCATAATTTGCATACTGATTTCAAAATCTGGTAGTAATATAATTTGCATATTGTATATTCTTCATTTTATTTCTAGATAGAATAGAGATGAAATAGAAATATTACAGCTAGTGTCTAAAGAGGAAACAATAAAAACAGTTAATTTGATTTGCATCTAGGCATATTTTTCAAATGAACTAGATCACTTTTCATACTTTTCTAAAAATAAAAGTTTATATAATAAATTCCCATTAAAATGAAAATATTTAACCTTTATCCTAAATCTTATGAAGAGAATTTATAAAATTTATTTTAAAAATTGTGCCCCAATTTCCTACTAATTCAGTAGTATCATATATAAAAATTATTGATAATTTTATATCCTTTGCAAATAAAAAACAAGTATTTTTGCTTTTAAAAGTGATGTGGAGNTTTAATTAATCATAATGGCATATTTGAAGTACTGATGTATTGATAGTTATATGAAGCATAATCTTAAATAAATCATTTGTTTTTTCAAGAAGTTTTACTTAGTAGAATTACCAGTGTCATTTAGTTATTGGAGGAGGAAAGGTGTCTTCTGTTTTCCTGGCTGTTAGAAATAGGGCTTCATATTTGCCCCTCATTTTAAACCTAGGGAAAGAGGGGACTCAGCAAATAAATAGAGTTTTTGAAATTTACCTCTTATTCAAAAAACAGTGACTTTAAACACCCACATATTTTAAAGGCAAAAATACATTTTCTAAAATGTGAGGTTAAAACTCTGTTTAAAATATGTACCTTCAATTCTCTGACAATTTAATCAATTTAATCTTAATCAATTTAATTTATTAAATATTTATTATAAATTTATTTAATAAGCAAATTTATTAAATTGATAAATTTATTAAATAAATTTAATTAATCAAATTAATAAAATAAATTTATTAATCCTGAAACTTTTTAAATGTCAAAAAATTTAAATTGACCCTCTCTATTTAAATTCAGCTTTAACTCCAGAAGGTTACTCTGAGAAATTTAGTTAGTTTTACATAGATGTGAAGTAACTCATGACTGTTATACCATGACAGAGAGGGGTACATTTCCATTAAAATAATAATAATAATAAACCATNCTTTTTAAATGTCAAAAAATTTAAATTGACCCTCTCTATTTAAATTCAGCTTTAACTCCAGAAGGTTACTCTGAGAAATTTAGTTAGTTTTACATAGATGTGAAGTAACTCATGACTGTTATACCATGACAGAGAGGGGTACATTTCCATTAAAATAATAATAATAATAAACCATATGACATAAGTAATTGTTCAAATACAAAGGTACATGCAAGTTTATATTATTTTAATGATTTTTGAGTTAACTTACTATTTTGTGGCAAATAAGAGTAATTCAATTGAAGTTTTAAAATATCTTCATACTTGTCTACTTGATGATTTTTTTTTCTTAGTTATGTATTTAAAAAAGTAATCTTTGACTTCATGTCTCAGTTCTGTTGTTGAAGCTTCTTTGCTTTATTGCAGTCCATGGAGTCTGGGAGGAGTGGTCTCCGTGGAGTCTTTGCTCATTCACCTGTGGTCGAGGCCAGAGAACCAGAACGAGGTCGTGTACTCCACCCCAGTATGGGGGGAGGCCGTGCGAAGGGCCGGAGACACATCATAAGCCATGTAATATCGCCCTCTGCCCAGGTGAGCCTGTTCTGCATTTGGTGAACTTTGTGTTTCTGATCTTTGTATATGGTCCCCAGTATACCTAAGAGATTTTAAGAGTACAACCTTCATTTAGCTGCATTGGAAAATGAGCCTTTTCTTTATTGATTCTTGCTTAAATAAAACCAGCTACCTTCCTTGATTCTATTGTATGCAGTTGTGTATATTAATATTTCATTAATTTTGAAGTATTAATAATTAATACTGTGTACCAGGGGATGTTCACTTTTATTGAAATTCTATAAATATTCATATTAATGATTCCCCCTAAGACTTTTATGCTATACATGGATTTCTCTCCTGGAAAATTTGTAAGATGTCCCAAATGCTTCCACATTGTAACTAGAGAGTCTGGTGTAGAGATGGTCTTTTCATATGAGGACTATAGACATTTGCTAGAAAATCGGACTTGCTGCATTCACTGCTAGATATTCAAAATGGTGAGATCGTAAATGATATATAATACTAATGTGATTATGAGGACTGTAAAATCTGTTCTTCAGGTGTATTTACATTTTTTTCCTTTCCTTTAAAATGTTTCAATTCTGTTTTACCTTTTGATAATTTCCCCCATTGCTCCAGAGAAAAGTCTTTCTAATGCTGTTATTTAGGACGCTGAAACATTCACACATAAAACAAATACCTACAAAATGAAGAAGGCTGATCTCTAGCTTGAAGGGGTTTGCAATTTATGGGAGAAAATGAACACAAACAATGATAGTCTCCCAGGAAAGCAGACACTTCTTAGAGGAAGAGACAGGTATGAGTGGCAAATGGCAAAGTCTAACAAAATTACACAGACCAGTATTAACAAGCAGCATCTTCCGTTTGGGAGTTTCTCACTGGCCCGTGCAGTTACATATTCTCAGTGCAATCAACAGCTGGGATCCCAGTAGTGAACTCCAGATACATTACTTAACTCACATTGAGTCCCATTTGCCCTCTAAATTCCCCACATTAATATCTTATCTTATAATACAATGTTTTAAAGTTCTTCTGGAAATTTTAAGAATCTAAAGTATCTGCTGCTGCTGCTGAGTCGCCTCAGTCGTGTCCGACTCTGTGCGACTCCATAGATGGCAGCCCACCAGGCTCTCCCATCCCTGGGATTCTCCAAGCAAGAACACTGGAGTGGGTTGCCTGAGGACTATGAAAAATACTCAAAATGCAGAGAAAAAACAGTCACCTAACAAGCTTAATTGTTCCCTTTTAATTCAGACAAAGACTAGGGTTCCTACACTTGGGAGTATACATGTAAATATGTAGAAGTTATATTGAGTAATATACTTTTTACTTTTAGAATTTTATGAATTCTATGAATTGTGAATATAATTATATGATTCAATATTCAGATATTATGAATACTAAGGTATCAAAATCATGATTCTTTATTTTCAAATCATTCCCAGAAAATCTACTTAAATTCTTATTTCTATCTCTATGTAAATATACATATAGGCACACCAGACATATGCATGTATATTTATGCTCTGCCTTTTCCCCAAATATTTAATTTATGCAAATTTTAGAATTTTTTTCTAACAACTAAGCTGTGGTATTTATAGGTAGTCAGAGTTCACTCATTTTTCTACGGAATGTGAAAAAAATAGACAACACTGGGAAGTAAAGAATAATAGCTAACTATGGAATATCTTTTGATATATTTGTTTTTAATTAATTCTTTACCTCAGTCGATCCCCGTAAGTACAAAGATAAAATGGCACTGATCAATAACATGTTGTCAGCCAGGTTTTTCATAGTCCATTTTCCATAAATTTATCTAGACATAAAAAGCTTAGATATGAGTACATAGAGATGCTAAGTTGTTAGAATTCAGATAAGAAAATTCATTTTTCTAAGCTGATGCAGTTATGACTTAGAGGTGTTCAGTCATAATTCCACAGATGGTAGCTTTGCCTCACTGGCTCCTCCGCAAGCACATACACCAAATATCACTCACGTAGTAACCATGTGTGTTTTCAAGCTAGTAGTGTATTATACTATCACTGAAATCACTCAAGGTCATTACAGTTGGATATCTTAGATATAAGAAGAATTAGAACTAATTATCTTCTGGCTAATTTCAGGGATCTTCACTGACTATAAAGCATTATTAACTATCAACTAGATGTAAAACACTACTGCGAGTAACGTAGAATCCCTGATCTCTAGAAATTTGCAGTGTCTTTTGAGGATTTAGAAACATGCATGTGAAAAATGAAAGTCACTCAGTCTTGTCTGACTCTTTGCCACCGCATGGACTATATAGTCTGTGGAATTCTCCAGGCCAGAATACTGGAGAGGTAGCCTTTTCCTTCTCCAGGGGATCTTCCCAACCCAGGGATTGAACTGAGGTCTTCTGCATTACAGGCTGATTCTTTATCAGCTGAGCCACAAGGGAAGCCCATGCATGTGAAAAATAGAATGCAATTCTGAAAAACACAAATAAATGCTCTAGTTTCAATAAAAGGTAGTAATTTTAATATAAAGTGATTTCAACCTACATTTCTTATAGCCATCCTACCTGAGATTCCTAAGATATCCTCTTTTTTAAAAATAAATTTATTTATTTTAATTGGAGGCTAATTATAATATTGTATTGGTTTTGCCATACATCAGCATGAATCCACCACAGTATACACGTGTTCCCCATCCTGAACCCCCCCACCCACCTCACTCCCATACCATCCCTCTGGGTCATCCCAGTGCACCAGCCCCAAGAATCCTGTATCATGCATCGAACCTGGACTGGCAATTCGTTTCATATATGATATTATACATGTTTCAATGCCATTCTCCCAAATCATCCCACCCTCTCCCTCTCCCGCAGAGTCCAAACGACTGTTCTGTACATCTATGTCGCTTTTGCTGTCTTGCGTACAGGGTTATCATTATCATCTTTCTACATTCCATATACATGCATTAGTATACTACATTGGTGTTTTTCTTTATGGCTTACTTCACTCTGAATAATTGGCTCCAGTTTCATCTACCTCATTAGAACTGACTCAAATGTATTCTTTTTAATGGCTGAGTAATAATACTCTATTCTGTATGTATTACCACAGCTTTCTTATCCATTTGTCTGCCTATGAACATCTATTATGAACAATGCTGCGATGAACATTGGGGTACACGTGTCTCTTTCAATTCTGGTTTCCTTGGTGTGTATGCCCAGCAATGGGATTGCTGGGTCATACGGCAGTTCTTTTTCCAGTTTTTTAAGGAATTTCCACACTGTTCTCCATAGTGGCTGTACCAGTTTGCATTCCCACCAACAGTGTAAGAAGGTTCCCTTTTCTCCATACCCTCTCCAGCATTTATTGCTTGCAGAATAGTATAGCAGCCATTCTGACTGGCGTGAAATGGTACCTCATTGAGGTTTTGATTTGCATTTCTCTGATAATGAGTGATGTTGAGCATCTTTTCATGTGTTTGTTAGCCATCTGTATGTCTTCTTTGGAGAAATGTCTGTTTAGTTCCTTGGCTCATTTTTTGATTGCGTCATTTATTTTTCTGGAATTGAGCTACAGGAGATGCTTGTATATTTTTGAGATTAGTTGTAGGTCAGTTGCTTCATTTACTATTTTTTTCTTCCATTCTGAAGGCTGTCTTTTCAACTCGCTTATAGTTGTGCAGAAGCTTTTAATTAGGTCCCATTTGTTTATTTTTGCTTTTATTTCCAATATTCTGGGAGGTGGGTCATAGAGGATCCTGCTGTGATTTATGTCAGAAAGTGTTTTGCCTATGTTTTATCCTCTTAAAGAAAAAAAACTATGATAAGAAACGTGTCCGTGATGAAGAGTGTGGGTAAGACCCACAGTTGGTTCTCCTTGGTTAGGCTGACATGGGCCATGGAGCAGAAGAAAGCAGGGGAACATTCAAAATAAAAAATTGGGTCTCTGGTCACCACTTCTGCAAGATTTGATCGTGCAAGTTCTGATCATGGGCAGTGATGTTTTAGTGTAGGGTTATGTGAGAAAAGCCTCCCAGCTTTTAAGAAACAAATTGCTTTGTATATTGCTAGCCCACTGCCCCCAGACAACACTAGTCACTGTTTAGATATAGTACATAAATCAGTTACTAATGACTCAAACTAGGAAATACCAGATTTAACTTTTCCTTCCTTCTTTCTCTCCTTGTATGGCAAGGAGGCAAGTGATTTAACTTTGCTCAAAAGGAATGGGAGAAAGTTGGACATTGACTAAGGAAAGTATCAGATAAGAATGGAATGTCATGTATTATCAGTAGGGAATCAAAGTTGCTGGGAGAAATATCAATAACCTCAGATATGTAGATGACACCACCCTTATGACAGAAAGCCAAGAAGAACTAAAGAGCCTCTTGATGAAAGTGAAAGAGGAGAGTGAAAAAGTAGGCTTACAACTCAACATTCAGAAAATTAAGATCATGGCATCCAGTCCCATCACTTCATGGCAAATAGATGGGGAAACAGTGGGAACAGTGACAGACTTTATTTGGGGGGCTCCAAAATTACTGTAGATGGTGACTGCAGCCATGAAATTAAAAGATGCTTGCTCCTTGGAAGAAAAGCTATGACCAACCTAGACAGCATATTAAAAAGCAGACATTACTTTGCCAACAAAGGTCCATCTAGTCAAAGCTATGGTTTTCCCAGTAGTCATGTATGGATGTGAGAGGTGAACTATAAAGAAAGCTGAGCACTGAAGAATTGATGCTTTTGAACTGTGGTGTTGGAGAAGACTCTTGAGAATCCCTTGGACTGCAAGGAGATCTAACCATACCATCCTAAAGGAAATCAGTTTTGAATATTCATTGGAAAGACTTATGCTGAAGCTGAAACACCTATATTTTGGCCACCTGATGCAAAGAGTTGACTCATTTGAAAACACCCTCATGCTAGGAAAGATTGAAGGCAGGAGGAGTAGGGGACAACAGAGGATGAGATGGTTGGATGGCATCACCAACGCTATGGACATGAGTTTGAGTAAGCTCTGGGAGTTGGTGATGGACAAGGAAGCCTGGCCTGCTGCAGTCCATTGGGTCACAAAGAGTTGGACACGACTGAGCAACTGAACTGAACTGATCAGAATTTGCATAAATAAAACACATTTCATTATTTAGTGTGAACAACACTCATCATTCCTACATAGCATCCACTTCATTATTGGGATGATAAGTGTTTCTTCCCGGTTGGCTGACACACTAACCCACTCCAGGATTCTTGCCTGGAGAATGTGGACAGAGGAGCCTAGTGGGCTACAATCCATAGGGTCGCAGAGTCAGACACAACTGAAGCGACTTAGCATAGCACATGTGTTCCCTATGGATTTCCCAGTTGGTGCTAATGGAAAAGAACCCACCTGCTAGTGCAGGAGACATAAGAAACATAGGTTTGATCCCTGGGTTGGAAGATCTCCTGGACAAGGGCGTGGCAACCCACTCCGGTTTCTGGCCAGGAGAATCCCCATAGACAGAGTAGCCTCTTTTCTCATCTATAGTACCAATCAAGTGTCACACTATGGAAGGATGTTTGTATGTATTTGTGTGTTCAGTGGTCTTTGTGATCTGTTTCTATTACCTCACCATACTCAGAATTTCTGGAAGTCCAACCTGTGTTTTCTGTTTTGTCCAAATTTTCATCGCAGTCACTAATTGAGCATCAAGTTCACAATGGTATTAGTTGATGTATTTGACAACAAAGTGCTCTTGTATTTCCTGTTTACCTCTCTGTGCAACTTTGTACCTGGTCATGTCCAATGAATAACTGTTAAGTGGATTCTTTCCACCTGCTTCTGCTGCTGCTAAGTCGCTTCAGTCGCGTCCGACCCTATGCGAACCCACAGACGGCAGCCCGCCAGGCTCCCCCGTCCCTGGGATTCTCCAGGCAAGAACACTGGAGTGGGTTTCCATTTCCTTCTCCAATGCATGACAGTGCAAAGTGAAAGTGAAGTCACTCAGTCGTGTCTGACTCTTAGCGACTCGATGGACTGCAGCCCACCAGGCTCCTCCGTCCATGGGATTTTCCAGGCAAGAGTACTGGAGTGGGTTGCCATTGCCTTCTCCTAGTCTTTCCACCTATACCTATCCAAATTTCTAATGCTCACCCAGATGTTTTGTAGGGCATTTCTGTTCTTTTAAAATACATTAATATGTTGTAGTGGAAAGATCTTTGGGTTTTGCAAGCGAAAATACATTTGAATTTAGATATCACATTTCACATCTGTGTTGCTCCTCTGGTCTTAGTTTCTTAAGCTGCACATTGAGGACAGAATAGAAACACCCTCCTCATGAGAAGGCCACATGAGGTGCTCTAAAGGAGAGAACTTGGTAGTTAGCAAACTAGCAAATGCTATTAATAAATATTAGTAGTATTATCACATCCCTGTGCTCCAGTGAGAGTCCATCAGGATGACACTTGTAGTTGAACAAGTGGGTTTGTCACTCTCCACAGTGAGGGGGAATTAACATAGGGAACAGCAGGGCATCTTAGTAAGAGGGTGTTGTTTTTGCTGTTGAGTCGCTCAGTCATGTCCAACTCTTTGGCGATCCCATAGACTGTAGTCCACCAGGCTCCTCTGTCCATGGGATTTCCCAGGCAAGAGTACTGGAGTGGGTTACCATTTCCTTCTTGAGGGGATCTTCCTGACCCAGGGATCAAACTCAAGTCTCCTGCATTGGCAGAGAGATTTCTTTACTACTGAGGTACCAGGGAAGCCCAAGAGGGTATTAGGAAAGACTTATCAGTGGTTTGGGCTTGTGCTGGGTGATTTCAAACAAAGTTTATTAAAGTAGGACTTTGCTTCTCATTTGATGGTGTCAGGATGAGGGAGGCAACTCTAGGATTTAGTGTCTTAGTAAATATGTAGGACAAGTGAAGAACAGCTGAGTTGGTGTGTCGCTCCTCTTGGCTGAGAGAGAATGCAACTCCTCTCTCAGATGTATGTTCTGAGAATGTGGGTCCCACTGGGACCTGTCTTTGTCCATGAAGTGGTTTTGGTGTACCTCATTTTGATCACAGTATCAAAGTGACCTTGTCTGGTATTCATGTGGCTTTGTGATGGTTTTAGGTCCAACAAGAGGTAACACATCATTTTGACACCAAGGAGGCTGCCAATAGCACTGAAGTTTGGCTAAGTTTGTCAGGCCCCTGCCTGGGTGTCCCCTAGATGGTGGCCCCTCCTTCATGGTGACTGGATCACTTTAAATGTTTCTGTTTTTAGTGATTTTGATTAATATTCAGCTGGAGAAAATTAACAGACATATGAAATGTTTACATTTCCTAGGTAATGCCCTCCCTTAACATTATATAGATGTGTATCTGCAAAATAAAATCTACCTTATCTTTTCCAAAATTAAAATATTTGGGGAAAATAAATGTTTAAGTGTTTACTTCAAAGTCTCAAGGTTCATTGTAATTTCCTTCATAGTATTTGGCTTTATATTAATAGTAATAATTCTTTCCTTTGTCCAAAGTTGAAGACTGGAGGAACAAGTGATTCAAGTTTGGCCCTACTTGTTTCTGTTTTGACAATTGTCTTTCTGTATGCATTTATGAAGTAGAGGATAAATAATATCAAAGATAGGCAGGGGTAAATAATATATAAGTGACAGGAGACTGAAATAAGGAATTATTGACAAGTTTTCATTTATCTATGAGAACTATGTCTGAATGAATAAATATGGTTCAGTGATCTGAAATTCACAAGACATGGATGAGGGTTTCATCCCAGTCCCTAACTGTAAATATTTACTTTGGCAACTTCTTCCTCTTTTCTCTTCCCCACTTTGATTTGTAAAGGAGAGCCAGTATTCATTACTTTTCATTTCTTAGGAATGTTCTATGATTAAAGTTAGGTGAAGAATCTTGAAAAGTATAAAATAACATAAAGTTGAGGGTATTTATCATGATTTTCAATAAGAATATTACTTGAAAAGCAAGGGATTTGGTGAAATAAACTCAGGGTATTATGATAGTTTTTGAGCTTTGCTTCTTATGGACACGCTTAACCAGATACTCAAAAGAGAATCTTTGGGCAGGATTTTTCTAAGGAGAAGTAGGTATGTGTCAATCTATGGGACTGAGCAGTCCTGCATTTGAGAAGTCCATTCCTTAGGATCCAGAACCTTTCCAGAAAGATCTGATTTGGTTGTACTTTCCAGATACATTTGCAGACTCTTCTAAACTCCAAGAAGAAGGAAAGAGCCACCCGATAGTAGGTCCTGAGGAATAGAGCTGGACTCAAATGTCTGTTACCCGATAGTAGGTCCTGAGGAATAGAGCTGGACCCAAATGTCTATTACTGTGAGCACGTGGCTTCAGTCTCCCATGGTGCTAGTATTTTGATTCTTCAGCATCTGTGAGGGTGACCTCCCACTGTCCCTCTGCAGGGAGCTCCTGAGGAGACAGTGAGTGGAAAGATGCTGAGACTTTGCCCTATCTGACTCACTATCTGAGAGGTCCCTGATCTCTCAGCGTGAGGATGTTATAATTTACAACACAAATGATACCTCATTAACCTGGTCTTTAATTAATTTATATTTTATAATCTTAACCTTCTGGTCTATTATGTGGTGATTGTATTCATTTTGTGTCATTTCAGATTTTTAAGCACTATTCTGGTGATCTTTCAGTGCTTAGCTGATGAAATTTTTTTAAAAAAATTCATTATGTCTGTGTTAATTCTGGATTATTTTCTTTTACTATTTAATATTTTTTTCTCATTTAAACTTTATCTTAACTTCATCTTAACTTACTTTTTTTTAATCCTTAGTCTTACCATGATAACTTGCTTCTATCCTTAATTCTATTTATTTAAAAGAGTATTTCATTTTGATATCTCCTCTCTTGTCATTTATATACAAATGGCAGATACGAAACATAAGTTTAGGCTCTTCAGCATATGGTTCTTCCATATTTCAGTCTTGTATTCCAAAAGAGTCTTTCCTTTTTCCTGGTTAACTCTCAATTCAGTAAAAATCAAGGCTCTCCAACTTTGCCATTCTGAAGTCAGATAGCCTAAAAGCCAGCTTTTCTCCCCGAACTCTTCCCTATTGGTAACTTAATCAGCCGGCAATAATCAACCCAGAACAGTTGTTGAAATGATTGTTTTAGTGTCCAGAATACTCATGACTTGAGTTTATTGTTATCCAGCCAATTCTAGAGTGTCACTAGTTAGTTATTCTCAAGGTAAGAAAATAGACTGACGCATAGTATTTTCATTAAAATGTATCATAGTCACCAGGAACTATATTCAACATCCTTGAATAAACCATAATGGAAAAGAATATAATAAAGGATGTATACCTATGTATAACTGAATCACTTTGGTGTAAGAAGAAATTAACACAACATTTAAATCAATTTTGCGTCAATAAAAATTTTTAAGTTATAAAGTAAAATAAAATATATCATAGGAACTAACTTGTCCCCTGCATATGGGAGACAGATTTTTCTTTCAAGTGAACACAACTGCAGAAGGAAGCTTATATAACAAAGTAAAACCCAGGAATCTAACAATTTAAACATGGTAATTTTAATTTTTCTGTCTTCATGTGTCACATTACTGAAAAAAAAACTTTGTGTCTACAGAGTGGCGCTGTTTTTTATAAGGAAGTACCACTGTGAAGGTAGGACTGGCTAATCTTGGCATCTTCCCAGCTTTAAAATATGGCCTCCTATTCTCCATCTTTGGACACCTTTGTGCAGTGATTCATAAGTGATAGGCATTTGAAGTTTTTAAATTGAAAAAGGACACTGAAAAAGCCCAACTACAAATGCTGATGATAGAAAAGAAAAAATGAAAAGCTCAAGAAAATGTTGACTCTTCACAGAAGAATTATGTCTTATGATGTGATGTCAAATGGCGTTCCATGAGAGAAAAAATAAGAAGAGAAGAGGGAGGGAGGAAATTTGGGAGAGACAACTTTTAAACAAAGTCTGTTCAATGCTGGATTCCCTAGGTTATGTCTGTAATGGCACTGCAGATTCAACATGTTCCAGATAGACATTTTTATTTCAGGGCTGTATGCCTGCTGACCTGTTTGAAAGTTCCTCTAACCCAGTTCAGTAACAGGTCCTACCATTTACCCCTGTCTGGGCTATAGTCTAGTCCACTAACATCTGCCACATCAATTCCTGGCCCTCTGGAGCCCAGTCTGCACAGATCCACAAAATAGAAGGGCTCAAATGTGAATGACGCCACCATGTCTCTTCACAACTATAAAGTCCTCTTGTGGCATCTCAGCTTTTTGGTCCTATACCTGCTGGACACCCCCAAGATCTGGCTTCTGTTGCCTGGAGGACCCACCTCCTACTGTGTCCCCCTCTCATCTCTTTGTGTCCCCAAACTCATCTCTTTCCTGAAATGCACAAAGCCTTCCTGTCCTCAAGCCCCCCTTGGGTGGAGCCCTCTGCGGAGCTCAGGTCTCTGGCTCCTCCTAGTGATGGGAACTCACCTCTTCCGTGGTCATTCTGCCTTCAGAACTCTTCCCGCTGAGACTGTTGTTTCTCCTTTGTTTCCTTGTTTACTGTCATCTGTCTCCACCACAGCCCCTCAGACTGTGGGTTCCAGGAGGGCAGAGCGTGGTGGGTCTTCATGCACACAGTTGTCCATGAGTGTAGGAGAACCAGGCCAGTCATAGTGTGGATTCTCAGGAGGGTGTCCACAGCCTGCAAGACCAGTTTTGGAATGTCTGCATGCATGTGTACATGCTAAGTCGCTTCAGTCGTGTCCGACTCTGTGTGACCCCATGGATTGTAGTCCACCAGCCTTCTCTGTCCATAGGATTCTGCAGGCAAGAATACTGGAGTAGGTTCCCATTCCCTCCTCCAGGGGATCCACCCCATCCAGGGATTGAACCCAGGCCTCTATGTCTCCTGCATTGGCAAGTGGATTCTGGACCACGAGTGCCACCTGGGAAGCCCATTTTGGATTGTTTCAGTTCAGTTCTGTTCAGTTCAGTCACTCAGTTGTGTCTGACTCTTTGCAAGACCATTAATTTCAGCATGCCAGGCCTCCCTGTCCATCATCAACTCCCAGAGTTCACCCAAACTCAAGTGCATCGAGTCCGTGATGCCATCCAGCCACTCATCCTCTGTTGTCCCATTCTTCTCCTTCCCCCAATCCATCCCAGCATCAGTCTTTTCCAATGAGTCAACTCTTTACATGAGGTTTCCAAAGTATTGGAATTTCAGCCTCAGCATCAGTCCTTCCAGTGGGCACCCAAGACTGATCTCCTTTAGGATGGACTGGTTGGCTCTCCTTGTAGTCCAAGGGACTCTCAAGAGTCTTCTCCAGCACCACAGTTCAAAAGCATCAATTCTTCTGCTCTCACCTTTCTTTACAGTCCAACTCACATCCATACATGACCACTGGAAAAACCATAGCCTTGACTAGACAGACCTTTGTTGGCAAAGTAATATATCTGCTTTTTAATATGCTATCTAGGTTGGTCATAACTTTTCTTCCAAGGAGTGAGCATCTTTTAATTTCATGGTTGCAGTCACCATCTGCAGTGATTTTGGAGCCCCCCCAAAATAAAGTCTGACACTGTTTCCACTGTTTCCCCATCTATTTCCCATGAAGTGATGGGACTNCCTCCAGGGGATCCACCCCATCCAGGGATTGAACCCAGGCCTCTATGTCTCCTGCATTGGCAAGTGGATTCTGGACCACGAGTGCCACCTGGGAAGCCCATTTTGGATTGTTTCAGTTCAGTTCTGTTCAGTTCAGTCACTCAGTTGTGTCTGACTCTTTGCAAGACCATTAATTTCAGCATGCCAGGCCTCCCTGTCCATCATCAACTCCCAGAGTTCACCCAAACTCAAGTGCATCGAGTCCGTGATGCCATCCAGCCACTCATCCTCTGTTGTCCCATTCTTCTCCTTCCCCCAATCCATCCCAGCATCAGTCTTTTCCAATGAGTCAACTCTTTACATGAGGTTTCCAAAGTATTGGAATTTCAGCCTCAGCATCAGTCCTTCCAGTGGGCACCCAAGACTGATCTCCTTTAGGATGGACTGGTTGGCTCTCCTTGTAGTCCAAGGGACTCTCAAGAGTCTTCTCCAGCACCACAGTTCAAAAGCATCAATTCTTCTGCTCTCACCTTTCTTTACAGTCCAACTCACATCCATACATGACCACTGGAAAAACCATAGCCTTGACTAGACAGACCTTTGTTGGCAAAGTAATATATCTGCTTTTTAATATGCTATCTAGGTTGGTCATAACTTTTCTTCCAAGGAGTGAGCATCTTTTAATTTCATGGTTGCAGTCACCATCTGCAGTGATTTTGGAGCCCCCCCAAAATAAAGTCTGACACTGTTTCCACTGTTTCCCCATCTATTTCCCATGAAGTGATGGGACTGAATGCCATGAGCTTAGTTTTCTGAATGTTGAGCTTTAAGCCAACTTTTTCAGTCTCCTCTTTCACTTTCATCAAGAGGCTTTTTAGGTCCTCTTCACTTTCTGCCATAAAGGTGGTGTCATCTGCACATCTGAGGTTACTGATATTTCTCCTGGAAATCTTGATTCCATCTTATGCTTTCTCCAGCCCAGCATTTCTCATGATGTACTCTGCATATAAGTTAAATAAACAGGGTGACAATATACAGCCTTGACGTACTCCTTTTCCTATTTGGAACCAGTCTGTTGGATTGTTTACATTTCCCCAAATCATCAGAAAGACTTTTCTGACAGAACTACAAGATACTGATTAGCTTGCAATAGACACAGATTTTGGAGAAGGAAACGGCAACCCACTCCAGTGTTCTTGACTGGAGAATCCTGTGGACAGGGGAACCTGGTGGGCTGCTGTCCATGGGATCGCACAGAGTTGGACATGACTGAAGCGACTTAGCAGCAGCAGCAGCAAGCACAGATTTCTAGAAAGAAAGCTTTGAGGTGTTTTCACACTCGTAGGTTTGCAGAGTCTGGGTTTGCCCTGTAAGTGTGTAGGACTGTCCCATCTGAGTAAGTGGAGATGGGGTAGGGAGTGCTTTGATAGTCTCTTTGGTCTGAACTCACCCGGGTGGAGAGCAAACCTAAATGCATCTGGGAGAGGCAGCTTCAGCACTGCTTTGGATTCTCCAGGAAGCATCAGATAAGAAAAAAGTCTCTTCATGGTTTGTGTGGCACCTAGCGAAGTGGTTATGAAAAAGAAACCTACGGTGTATCATATGATAATTGGTTTTCAAGTATCTCAACATTTATCCCTGAAGTGTAATGTACATGTCAGATTGGAAAATGCTTAAATGTCCAAAACAGAACTCTTAATTTCCACCTCTCAAAAATCTCATGTTTTTTTTTTTTGTGTGTGTGAAATAACACTACCATTTCTGAAAGACATTTCTTTTTTTCTTCTTGGTTCAGATATTTTCATGATATTGTGATACTCTTTTCTTAAAAAATGTTTTATTGAAGGAGAGTTGATTTAGTTTATTTCAGGTGTACAGCAAGTGATTCAGTTACATGTACATATACCAATATTTTTTTCAGATTCTTCCCTCTTGTTGGTTATTATGGTTGCTGTTTGGTCACTAAGTCATGCCCAACTCTTTTGTGACCCTGTGAACTATAGCCTGCCAGGCTCCTCTGTCCATGGGATTTCCCAGGCAAGAATACTGAAGTAGGTTGCTATTTCCTAATCCAGGGCATCTTCCTGACCCAGAGAACTAACCTACATTGTGTCTCGTGTCTCCTGCATTGGCAGACAGATTCATACCACTGTGCCACCAGGGAAGAATAGTTCCATTTGCTCTACAGTAGGCCCTTCTTGCTTATCTGTTTTATATATAATAATGTGTATATCTTAATCCCAAACTCCTAATTTATCCCCTGCCCCCCACCCTTGTTGTTGTTCAGTCACTCAGTTGTGTCCAGCTCTTTGTGACATCATGGACTGCAGCACACCAGACTTCCCTGTCCATCACCAACTCCTGGAGTTTACTCAAACTCATGTCCATTGAGTCGGTAATGCCATCCAACCATCTCATCCTCTGTCATCCCATTCTCCTCCCACCTTCAATCTTTCCCAGCATCAGAGTCTTTTCCAGTGAGTTAGTTCTTTGCATCAAGTGGCCAAAGTATTGGTTTTCAGCTTCAGCATCCGTCTTTCCAGTGAATACCCAGGACTGATCTCCTTTAGAATGGACTGGTTGGATCTCCTTGCAGTCAAAGGGACTCTCAAGAGTCTTCTCCAACACCACTGTTCAAAAGCATCAATTCTTTGGTGCTCAGCTTTCTTTATAGTCCAACTCTCACATTTGTACATGACTACTGGAAAACCATAGCTTTGACTATATGGACCTTTGTCGGCAAAGTCATGTCTCTGCTTTTTAACACACTGACTAGGTTTGCCATTGCTTTTCTTCCAAGGAGTTCATGTCTTTAATGGCTGCAGTCACCATCTGCAGTGATTTTGGAGCCCAAGAAAATAAACAAAGTCTGTTGCTTTCCATTATTTCCCCATCTATTTGCCCTGAAGTGATGGGACTGGATTCTGGATTCTGTGATCTTCATTTTTTGAATGCTGAGTTTTAAGCCAGCTATTTCACTCTTTTCTTTTACCTTCATTAAGAGATTCTTTAGTTCCTCTTTACTTTCTACCATAAGAGTGGTGTCATCTGCATATGTGAGGTTGTTGACATTTCTCCTGCCAATCTTGATTCCAACTTGTGTTTCATCCATCCTGGCATTTTGCATGATGTTCTCTGCATATAAGTTAGATAAGCAGGGTAACAGTATAAGCCTTGATGTACTTCTTTCCCAATTTTGAACCAGTCCGTTGTTACATGTACAGTTGTAACTGTTGCTTCTTGACCTGCACACAGGTTTCACAAGAGACAGGTAAGGTAGTCTGGTATTCCCATCTCTTTAAGAATTTTCCACAGTTTGTTGTTATCTACACATTCAAAGACTTTAGCATTGTGAATGAAGCAGTTTTGTTTTTTTTTTTAATTCTCTAGCTTTTTTGGTGATGCAACAGATGTTTGCAATTTAATCTCTGGTTCCTCTGCTTTTTCTAAATCCAGCTTGTACATCTCGAAGTTCTCAGTTCATATACTGTTTAAGCCTAACTTAAAGGATTTTGAGCATTCCTTTGCTAGCCAGTGAAAAGGGTGCAATTGTGCAGTAGTTTGAACATTCTTTGGCATTGCCCTTCTTTGGAATTGGAATGAAAAGTGACCTTTTCTGACACCTTAGAACATAATCAATGATTTTTTTTTTAATTCCAAGATGACAAAATAAATGTTCCACATTTGACAATAAAAGAAATTCTTTTGTATACATATTGGTCAATTATCGAATCCTTTAAATTCCCATACCCCTCTCTTTCTGACTTCTCAATTTTCCATTTTCCGACTGGAAATGGAAATTTGACTTATCACAGTATATAACACACTAAGAGAATACTGGTCTTTTCTTCTTTTTAGGAAAGTATGTAGTCAGTCACTTTGTCACAGCCATTCTTTCATAATGGGCAGGGAATATTCACAAAAAGAGACTTCTAGCTCTCAGTGTAAAATAAAATATCAGAAACTTACACTTGATACATTTTCATTATTATTTATTTTCTGTAACTGATTTATAAACAAAACTTTCTGTATAAAGTGTATGTTTTGCTGATGTTTATAGTGGTGTCAAAGTTCAAAATTCCCTCAAAATGTCTAATTTTACTCGTTCTTGAACTTTAGCCACAGCATAAAATGTGTACTTTGACAGAAAGACTGAACTAATATTACAAATGTATGGATTGAAAATGTTTAAAAAATTTTAACAATGAATATGCTTACTCCTTGGAAGAAAAGTTATGACCAATCTAGACAGCATATTCAAAAGCAGAGACATTAGTTTGCCAACAAAGGTCCGTCTAGTCAAGGCTATGGGTTTTCTAGTGGTCATGTGTGGATGTTAGAGTTGAATGGTGAAGAAAGCTGAGCACCGAAGAACTGATGTTTTTGAACTGTGGTGTTGGAGAAGACTCTTGAGAGTCCCTTGGACTGCAAGGACATCCTACCAGTCCATTCTGAAGGAGATCAACCCTGGGATTTCTTTGGAAAGACTGATGCTAAAGCTGAAACTCCAATACTTTGGCCACCTCATGCGAAGAGTTGACTCATTGGAAAAGACTCTGATGCTGGGAGGGATTGGGGGCAGGAAGAGAAGGGGACGAGAAGGATGAGATGGCTGGACAGGATCACGGACTTGATGGATGTGAGTCTGAGTGAACTCCAGGAGTTGGTGATGGACAGGGAGGCCTGGCATGCTGAAATTCATGGGGTCGCAGAGTTGGACACGACTGAGCGACTGAACTGAACTGAACTGATTCAAAGTCTTCTTTCAAAAAAAATTCAACTGAGAAAAACACTTCACAAATAATCTGTTTTTCTAATACATCTAATGTGTCTTCAGCAAGATACTTTCTCTCCTCACCCATAATATAGCCCCCTGCTGAATTATCTACTCTTGAGTCTTTCTCTATCTCACTCATTCCTAAATTTATATCTTCCTAGCTGTAGACACTTACCCTCTCTTCTTTGTGGTGAGTGTACAAGTGTTACATTCCTAAAAACTGCTAAATTTCTTTACTTTAAAGCAGAATTTTCAAGGATATCATATATTCCATTATTCCAGTCACTCAGCACTGGACTGATTGGTATCACTTATACTTAATTCATCTTTGTTTCTGTGTTGCTTTCTGAATGTTCTCAGTAACTTGAATATGTGTACATTTTTTGGCCAACTAGCTGGTACCTACAGTGCAGGTATGAATCTTATTTTTTTTAAAACCTTTCTCCTCCAAATGCAAACTTAATAAGTGTTATCTTAGAAAGGCAAACTTCTGAAATGGAAAACACACTCATCTTCAAAGCCAACATCTAGAGGAAATGGATTCACTAGACTTCTTTTTTTGTCTGGCAAATGGATTATACAGTCAATAAGACTGTGTCAGGTGTTAAAAGTGAGATGCTTAATGACATGAATGGAATGATTAAATTGGCCTTTTATGATTTTTTTAATCACACTGTACCACTAGATACATATTAAATAACTTTCTTTTTAATAGCTCCCTGCACGATCTGAAATTAGGTTGAAAGTACTCATTCCTATTCTGCCAGGATGGGTCTTCATAGAAGCACTAGTTTATAACTTTGAATTTATGAAATAGATGAAAAGCAATGGAATGACATTGGGAAAAAGTGGACAGTAATATCCTGGTTCATTTTTAACACTTATATACTAGTTAATGTCGTCAGGTAAATATTTTGCCTGGTTCTTTTGCTTACTTTTCATTTGTGGCCTATGGGATTATACCTTCAAGAATGCTTCTCCTTTGTCTAAACCATCCAAATCTTACCATACTAGTCTAACACAGTTAGCCCTAGTAGGTGTGATGAGTTTTCTGAGTGTTTTTATTGTTGTGTTAAATTGGTATTGCTTTTCATTTTTTATTTACTTATTTATGTAAATAGAGTAATTGTTTTGATGAGTTCTAAAAGATTTTTGAGAGGTTGGAATTCAAATTCTAGTATTTCTTGTAACACCTGTCACAGTGTCTAGTGACTGAAAGATTCTCAATAGTCATTTGAATTAGTGAATAAATAAATGACTCTCAATTTGAACTTCCAAGGCTGTATTCTGTCTCAGCCTGGACACCTCAGTGTGCCCTTGGCCCTCTCTCCACTCAGGGCTCTTCTTCCCTCGCATCCCTGATCTCCCCAGGATGCCACCCTGGCAGGTTTCCTCCTCCAGCTCAGACCTTCCTCTGCTCTCCTCCCGCTCTTTTCTCTGCCCTGTGCCAGATACCATCCAAGTCCCATTGAAATCCTCCAATGGCTGCTTAACGATCAGAGCAAAGAGCTAAAATCCTTGACATGGCTGACAAAAAGTTTGAAATCTGGCCCTTGTCTCTTCCCTGACCTCCCTGGTAGTTATTCACCTGGCTGTCTGGGTGATGCTCACAATGCCACTCATTTGGTCCTGCCCAGCACTTCTGTGTCTTCATGGAATAAGCACTTAGGGACTTCCTATTATCCTTCAAGTGTTCTTGAAAACTTGCTTTGTCAGGGAAGACTCCCAAGACCCTGCAAACTCTTGTCTCACTCTGTCTTGAAATCATCCTTTGCAGCAATGCTGTAGAATTAATTTATTTGGCATGTAACTGTTTAACTTGTTCTAGGGAGTCCTTTTCTAAAATATGAGCTCTGTAATTATCATTATTTATTATATTCATTGTTACCTGTACCCATCTCCAAAATCAAGGTCTTGTCTTTTTAAGTGGTCAATAAATATATTTGAAGAAATAAATCAATAAATGAAATAATAGATACATAAAAGTAAATAGAAATGAAGAATGAGGTAATAGTTGTTTGAAGGGTAATAACATCTAATTGGATTCATTTAGAGCCTCTTGGTTGGCATTCATTTTCAAGGTTGGTTTCACCTTGTATAGGCATACCTCAGAAATATCACAGGTTCAGTTCAAGATCACCTCAATAAAGAGAGTATCACAATAAAGTAAGTCATACCAATTTTTTGGTTCCCCAGTGCACATAAAAATTATGTTTACATTATACTGTAGTCTCTTAAGTGTGCAGTAATAACTATGTCTTAAAAGCAATGTACGTACGTTAATTTTAAAATACTTTATTGCTAAAAAATGCTAACCATCACCTAAGCCTTCAGGAAATTGTAATCTTTTCACTGGTAGAGGGTCTTGCCCACATGTTGGTGGCTACTGACTGGTAGATGAGGTCAAGATGGTTGTTGCTGAGGGCTCAAATGGAAGTGGCGATTTCTTAAAATGAGACAGAAAAGTTCCCACATTGGCTGATTCTTCATTTTATGAAATATTTCTCTGTAGCATGTAATCCTGTTTGATAGCATCTCCATTCTGCTTTATCAACTACATTTATGTCATATTGTAAATCCTTTGCTGTCATTCAATAATCTTCATAGCATCTTCACCAGGAGTAGATTCCACTTCAAGAAACTTTCTTTACTTATCTATAACCGATTCCTCAACCCTTCAAGTTTTATCATGAAATTGCAGTAATCCAGTCACATGTTGGGAGAAGGAAATAGCAACCCACTCCGGTGTTCTTGCCTGGAGTATCTCACGGATAGGGGAGCCTGGTGGGCTGCCACCTATGGGGTCGCACAGAGTCGGACACGACTGAAGCGACTTAGCAGTAACAGCAGTAGTCACATCTTAATGCTCCCCATATAATTCTAATTCTCTTGCTGTTTCCAAATCTGCAGTTACTTCCTCCACTCAAGTCTCAAGCCCCTTCAAGTCAATGAAGATTGTAATCAGTTTCCTCTAAACGTCTGTTAGTGTTGTTATTTGGAGTACTTCCCATGAACCATGAATATTCTTAATGGCATCTAGAACGGTGAATCCTTTCCAGAAGGTTTCTTCTTCACTGCCCAGATCTATCAGAGGAATCACTATATCTGGTGCCTATAGGCTTACAAAATGTGCTTCTTAAATAATAGGACTTAAAAGTCAAAATATCTCCTTGATCTCCATCCATAAGAATGGACATTATGTTAGTGGGCATGAAAAAGCAACATTAGTCTCATTGTCTCCATCAGAGTTCTTGGGTGACCAAGTGCATTGTCAATAAGCAGTAATGTTTTGAAAAAAAAAATCTTTTTTTCTGAGCAGTAGGTCAAGAGTGGGCTTAAAATATTCAGTAAACCATGTTGTAAACAGATGTCCTGTCATGCAGGCTTTGTTGTTCCCTTAACAGAACACAGAGAGAAAAGATTTAGCATACTTTAAGGGCCCTAGGATTTTCAGAATAGTGAATGAGAACTGGCGTCAATTTAAAAGCTACATTAGCCCCTAGCAAGAGTGTCAGCATGTCCTTTGAAGTATTGAATCTGGGCATTTGCTTCTCCTCTCCAAATATGAAAGTCTTAGACAGCATCTTCTTCCAATCAAAGGCTGTTTGTATACAGTGAAAATCTGTTGTTTAGGGTAGCCACCCTCACGAATTATCTTAGCCACATCTTCCAGATAACTTGCTTCAGCTTCTTCATCAACACGTGTTGCTATACCTTGCACTTTGATGTTATGGAGACAGCTTCTTTACTTCAGCTTCATGAGCCCGTCTCTGCCAGCTTCAGACTTCTCATCTGCAGCTTCCTCACCTCTCTCAGCCCTCATAGAATGGAAGGTAGTTTGGGCTTCTCTGGTGGCTCAGAGGGTAAAGCATCTGCCGGCAATGTGGGAGACCTGGGTTCAATCCCAGGGTGGGGAAGTTCCCCTGGAGAAGGAAATGGCAACCCACTCCAGTACTCCTGCCTGGAAAATTCCATGGACAGAGGAGCCTGGTAGGCTACAGTCCATGGGGTCACAAAGAGTCAGACATTACTGGGCAACTTCACTTCAGGGCCCTATTATGTCTGGATGAGACTTCTGCATATGGGAATGGTGTGGTTGGTTGGACCTTCTCTCCAGAACGGCCACACTTTCTCTGTATAAGCAGGAAGTCTTTGTTCATTCCAGTGTACACAAGAGTAGCACATTTAATTTCCTTTGAAAGTTTCCTTTACATCCACAACTTGGCTGATTGTCATAAGGTCTGACTTTTGGCCTGCCTCAGCTTTCAACATGCCTTCCTCAGTAAGCTTATTAATTTCTGGGTTTTGATTTCAGGTGAGACATATGTGACTCTTCCTTTCACTTGAACACTTAGAGGCCTTTGTAGGGTTATAAATTGGCCTGATTTCATTACTGTTGGGTCTCAGGGAATAGGGAGGCCCAAAGAGAGGGAGAGAGATGAAGGATCAGCTGCCGAGTGGAGCAGTCAGAACACACGCAAGACACTTACCTGTTGAATTCCCTGTCTTGTATATGTCTGGTGCCCCAAGGCAATGACAACATTCACATCAAAGATTACTGATCATAGACCACCATAACAAATATAATAATCATAAAAAAGTTTGAATTATTGTCAGCTACTAAAAATGTGGCACAGGAAGCAAATGTTGCTGGAAAAAGGGCACTGATACACTTGCTGTACACAAGGTCACTAAAGAACTTTAATTTGTCGTAAGTGCAGCATCTGAAAAGTGCAGTAAAGACCTGCGTCTACTTTGTGTACAGCCTTGTCTCCTGGAAACCTCCTCATACCATCTCTGCTTCTGCCTTGCAGTCGATGGACAGTGGCAGGAGTGGAGCTCCTGGAGCCAGTGCTCGGCGACCTGCTCGAATGGGACCCAGCAGAGGAGTCGGCTGTGCACTGCAGCTGCGCACGGGGGCTCAGAGTGCAGGGGGCCCTGGGCAGAGAGCAGAGAGTGTTACAACCCTGAGTGCACAGGTGAGGCCTGAGGATTGTATTTTAAGGATGCCTGCCATTGGGTTCTGTGGCAGAGCCATGCAGGACAGTCATGGGATAAACCGATCATTATACATTTCTACTCAATGCAGCCAATTGTACCAAAGCTCATTCTACTGTATGTTGTATTAAGAAGGCAACAAAATTCAGCAGCTTCTTAAATTAGACCAAATTAATTAGATTATACTAAATATTGATGTAAATCGATGAAGTCTAGAGCTGAACTTGTACTCTTTTAAAACTCAATGTCCATAGAAGCTTGTGTTCATCACAGTGGCCAGAAAATCAAATATTTGTGTATACTTTATTTGTGGTGGTACATTAATAAAAACTGAACAGTCATGGTCCTCAGACTTTTTGAATGCCTGAAGCGCTGAGCACTGTACTCTGCCGTTGACTATGGTGGCATGTTTCTTTCAGCCAATGGGCAGTGGAATCAGTGGGGCCATTGGAGTGGCTGCTCCAGGTCCTGTGACGGAGGCTGGGAGAGAAGGATGAGGACCTGCCAGGGTGCGGCCGCAACCGGGCAGCCTTGCGAAGGGACAGGCGAGGAAGTGCGGAGATGCAGTGAGCAGCGCTGTCCTGGTGAGTGCGCTCAGAGTGTCCCTGGGGAGATACAATGGGCCCTCAAAAAAAAAAAAAAGATGAAAAATATCGCCGTTGGTTAAAGATAATGTTTCCTCAGTTAAAGTATTGCTGTTGATAAATGGTGATTCAGTTCTTTTGTTTTTAAATTGTTTGCTGCAAAATGAGTAGGCATATTGAACAATAACATGGGTAGACATGTTTGAAATTACTAATAGTTTGGGGTATCATTTTTGTAACTATCTTTATGAAATATTTGTTTACTGAGAGAACAAGTTACCTTAGATTACTTTAGTAGAAAATAGATGCGAAAGAAAATAGAAATATAAGGCTGAAACTCAGAAACTTAAAATTCACTGTTAATCCATCCTAATGTGTGACCTTGGACACCTTGGTTTACCTGCCCCATTCCCACTGCAAAAGGAAATCCCTATAAGGAACTCACTTTAAAATGACAGCATCAGGTCTTAATTCGTAGAGAAAGCCTGGAAGTGTTGCTACATTAGAGGATTTTACACATAAGCATAGCATACAGGAAAGGTCATAAATTGACCATATTATAAATCACATATATCTGAAAGTTCATGTAGAACAGAGACTCTTTCCTATGAGTGTGTACATTTCATAAAATACTGTTAATAATCAAGACTCAATAAATAAGTGAAAATTAGGATTTTAGAATGATATCATTGGCAAAATTTTGTAAACATGCCAGAAAAGTTAATAGCATAGAATTTTAAGATTTCATTGCTGTGTATAAAACTCTGAACTTAGTAATTCGAAGACCCAGTTAGAGTTTGATGTTGCCACTGTTAATTGTGGGCAAGCTCACCAGCTCTGGCTGTCTGGTCCTGCTGGGTGTGATGACTGTACCTGTTTGAGATTCCTTTTCAGTTCAGACAACTATGGGTTTCTGTCTCTTACCTAACATGACTACTTCAATTTAAAAAAAAGCTCAATGAATTCTAAGAGTTATCTGGGATCAAAACTTTGTATTTCTCCATATTGAGAATTCTAAAGACTTTTCATGGTTCAGAGATAATAGCAACAGAAACTAGACTCTGAGGGCAACAATAAGTCAGTTGTGTTCTTTTTAGAGCTTTAAAAAATCTAAAATTAGTTTTGTTCATTCTTAAAGCCATATGAATCCTGAATGATAAGAACTAACCAGCATGGAGGATTCTGTTAAGAAGGATATCTTCACCAATTAGCACTGTGAAATTTCTCCTGTGCTTCATAAAAATTAAGAAGCATTAAACAAAGGCATTTATTTTGCCCAGGGAGAAATTTCACTGGAATAGTAAGCATAATTAAATAAGACCCTTTTTAATATTTGAAGTTATCATAAGTAGTCTGAGCATGCCAAGGTTCTTAACCAGTCCTTTAACACTGACTTTCATCTGCAAATACAGATATAAGATGGTGCTGCTTGCAACCAGATTTATAAAGATTGCCACCTGCTGTTTGGAAAACATTTTACATATTTATTTACCAGAAAAAAATATTACACCTTGTTTGGTAGGCTTATTTGCTGGCTTTCATGATTTCAGGGAGATTGAAAAATAATGTAAAACTGTAAACACTTTTTAAATTATATAAATATATATTTTTGACATTAACCTTGATACTTTCATTTTTCTCTATTCAAAACTATGATTTAAACCATCTCCAAGTATGTAAATAACACTTTTTTAATTAAAATGAATTATTGAGTTAGCTAAACAATTCACAAATTAATAGTTGTTCAGGGGTAAAAAGATAATCATATGTACCAAGCTTTTGAAAGTATATCCTGCTCTTTCACCTTCAAATCACACTGTCCATTAATATGTGATTATTAATTTCAATAATACTTCTGCCTTTATATAGAAATTTTATCAAAATAAAAGGTTTCTTTTAATATTTATCCTTTAACTTTTCCATGCACATCAATGTCATCTCCATATTATTTTTTTCAAAAAGGCAGAGATAATAAATTAGTTTTCCACAGTGGACTTGATTTATACGATATACTGGCTTTTCAACTCAGAGCAGTTGTTTCTCTATGTCAGTATATATTCCTTTTATAATTAGGAGCATAGGTTTTCTAATTTCTTCCACTAGATTGCTCCTAATTTGCATACAGGCAATATAAACTGAGAAAACTTTCAAATTATCTTCACAGTTGCTAAATCATTTTTTCTTGTTTTGTCAAAGCTGAAGGTTTCTCTTGAAATAATATGCTTTTTCTAGAGCTATTTATAGTATTGTTCATTCTTAATTTTATTCATCCTGCTGGAAACAAATTAGTATTTATTTTTATGCTTCACTTAATTTGGATACAAAACAAATTAATCAGGTTTGCCAAGAGACCCTCTGTTGTCAAGAAAGAAAAGTATAATATATGCACATCTTTGGGTAATTAATGAAAATAATGATTAATTATCTGGATTTAATCAAAAGCTCTTATCACATCTACTAAAAGTGGAAAATATAAAATATTTTCCTAACAAGATTAGGATATTTCTTTCCTGGTAAATAGATCAAATAAAAGTACTAAAAAGAGCATCATCGATGTCCCTGTCTTCATAAGAAAGAGAATGAGAAAAAATATATTATTATTTTAAAAACTACCACTAGTTAATAAAGGAGCTGCAGGGGAGATAATTGCTCCAATTTTAAACTGCTCAAACTCACCAAATAATGATTTTATTGATCTCAGTCTTGTTATATACCCAAGTTTTTGGCTTAAACTAGTGGAATAATTTTGTTATATTGCTACAATGTGAAAACATACTATTTTTAGTCTTTTGTTTGGTTGGTTTTTTCTCCCCCAATTTCCCCCTGGTTAATATCATTCAGAAAGCAGAGTTCCTGGTGATTCGCCTGTGTTAGCCTAGGCCTCCCAAGGCCTCTCTGCTCTGTTCCAGGGAAGGGCTTGCTCTTCCTAGAGCCCAGTTCTAGGATCCATGAATCTTTAGTCATTAGAACCTGCCATTCATAGGCAAATGTTACACTTAATTTATATATAAAATGTTCTTCTTGGAGTCACCATTGCTTTGTATACAAATGATGAGCAAAGCCTGCAGGTGGAATGTGCTGAGAAAATCTTTGTAACAGCAACTTAAACAGAGATGGAGCAGTTATTGTGATTCTAAACTCTAGATATTCAGAGCCACTTATTTGGTTTCTGAGTAACTTTCTTTTAGTAGGAAGAAAACATCACTGCACTTGCATTTTTTGGGCTTTTATCCTCTCTGACTGCCTCTCTGAATTGTCCAGAACTGTGCTCCTCAAACTTTAGTTGACAAATCCCTTTTAAAATTGCATCAAGCATGATATAGGATGTTCCAGGCTGGTGCACTGGATGACACAGAGGAATGGTATGGGAAGGGAGGTGGGAGGGGGTTCAGGATGGGGAACACATGTACACCCGTGGCAGACTCATGTCAATATATGGCACAACCAATACAATATTGTAAAGTAATGAGACTCCAATTAAAATAAACAAATTTATATTAAAACAAAAAAAGAAAAACAGAAATTCTTAAAAAAAAAAGCATCAAGAAACACTTAGGAATAAACCTGAGGTGAATAAATATGCTAAGAACTATAAAATATTAATAAAGGAAATTGAAGATTATTCAAAGAAATGGAAAGATATCCCATGCTCTTAGACGGGAAGAATTAATATTGTTAAATGACCATGCTACCCAAAGCAATCTATAGATTTAGTTCATTCCTATCAAATTACCATGGCATTTTTTCACAGAACTAGAACAAATAATCCTAAAATGTATATGGGACTTTAAAAGACCCAGAATTGCCAAAGCAATCCTGAGGAAAAATTTAAAAACAGGTGGCATAACCCTGCCAGAATTCAGATAATACAAGTCCACAGTAATCAAAACAACATGATATAGACACAGAAACAGACATATGGATCAATGGAACAGAATAGAGAGCCTGGAAATAAACCCATACACCTACAGACAATTAATATTCAACAGAGGAGGCAAGGGCTTAATTTCAAAAATGTTCAAACAGCTCATACAACTCAGTAACAAAAAAATACAACCCAATCAAAAAATGAGCAGAAGACTTAAATAGACATTTCTCCAAAGAAGACATACAGATGGCCAACAGGCATATGACAAGATGCTCAACATCACTTAATTATTAGAGAAATGCAAATCAAAACTACAGTGAGATACCACCTTACACCAGTCAAAATGGCCATAGTTAAAAATTCTATTACTGCAAATAACAAATGGTGGAGAGGGTGTGAAGAAGAGAGAACCCTTCCACATTGTTGGTGGGAATGTAAATTTGTGCACCCACTGTGGAAAACAGTACAGAGGCTCCTCAAAACAAATTAAAATAAAGCTACCACATAATCCAGCAATCCCAGTCCTGTGCATATATCCAAACAAAGCTATAATTCAAAAAGATACATGCACCTCAAACTTTAGTGGACAGAATAATCACTCAAAGAGCTTGTTAAGATGGAGTTTCATGGGCTGGTCCTCTGTCCCAAGGTTCTGATTCAGTAGGTCTGGTCCAGGCCTGGGAATCTGCATTTTTAACAAGCTCCCAGGAGTTGGTGGTAATGTTGCAGATGACCCAATAGGTTTCACTGGCCTTAAGAACAAGTAAGTAAATATAAATGACAAAACTAGCAAAGAATGGAAAATGGTTCTCACCCTCAGCCACACTGCTGAAAGTTGCAAAATCACCTTAATAAGAATGCAGGATTTTATTGTATTCACACTTCATGAGTAAGGAGGGATTATTTCTGAAATCTGCTCATAGCAAAAATACAGGTAATGCATTTACGTTCCCTTACCCAACTCTTGTTTCAACCAAAATAAAATAGAAACAGGGCAATTAGCCAGCTGTTGTGGACAAGGAAGGATGGTTTAGGTAGGGCACTTGGTTGTACAGTCCTGGTGCACGAAGAACTGGGGTGTGGCTGGAACCCGTCTGAGGTGAAGTTGTGTGCCCCAAGGACACATATCCTCTGAGCAGAGGTGCTTGTTCACTGCCTGTCCCCATGCTCGGAGGTGCTCTGCAGACACACACAGCTGTGTAATATCTGGAGCAGGGAATTGTCAGGAAGGAGGATGGAGTCTGCACTCATATCGACTTACATTCTCCTCCATTCCCAGGGGGAGGACTGGGGATTAATTAATCACTATCAACACAAATATTGTGTCTTTGTTAGAGACAAGTTTAACAAGTTAAAAAGTCAGACTTCTAAGTCGTTGTAGGCTGAAAGAGTTGTTTGATGGCCTGAGGTCTACTACCTCCTCACAGAGTGATTTCTCTCGCCCTTGTTTTCCCCATGATCACAGAGACGAAAATAACTGCAGCCACTTTGAAGGTTGTTATGACAATTATTTGAATTAAAAATACTGAATGCACTTGGAAGACTACTTGATTCATAGGGGTGTGTAAACATTGCTGTTGTGATAGTGTATCAGCTTGAGACTGATAATAATCATTCTCCATATAAGGAAGGCTCTTAAGAAACATATTTGATAAATACCCCTCTTCTTCCCTCAGACCTTAGCAGCACCATGAAGTCTTCATATGTGTGGTTCCACTGCTGAATTAGAGCGGTGTGAGCACAGAGGTAGAATGATCTCATTTCCCTCTGCACCCCCAGCATAGGGGGGTCCTGAAACATTCGAATTAGAGAATTGCCAGCAAGTCAGATTTGAAATGTGGGGTTGTGCGTCATGCATATTTTTTCTTCTGTTTTCTGCATGCAGCTCTACAGTGTAGAATCAATTTCTCTTTAATGCTGAAATTCTAGCATAAGTGGGGAAAACTAATTTTCCACATCAAATTGATTTAAGTCCTGTATAATTTTTGCTATTTTTAAGAGACAGAAAATCAGTTTGAATAGACAGATTAACAGCTAATCACTAGGTAATTGCTACCTTGTTTTAAGGGAGCATGCTATCTGTGTACTTGTGCCTTCAAGTACAGTTGTATCTTACAGATGGGTTTTTATATCTTTACACTAGTGAGCATAAACAGTGGGATTTTTCAGCTGATAAAACAGAGTTGTGGTTCCATTTTGCTGAGGCATAAAAAAGCAAGTGGTTCACATTGCTATACAATAATATGTTTTCTATTTTGAGCACAGAACCGTGGCCTGAACTAATTATATATTTCGTAATTTACAAAATGCACACAGGTAGCATTAAACAGGAAAAAAAAATAACACAAATCTCTATTTCCAGCTTTTCTTTCTCTCCTGCACTTTAGTTTCATACACCAACCAGCTTTTTGATGCCAGGATGCGCTTAGATAACTCCACATCAAAACTATTTTCAGCATCTCTCCTAAGCTGCATCCTCCCCGTGTTCTGTAACTCAGGGCAGAGCATACCAGACATTCTTCCTGGAAACCCGAGCTCCATCTTTGCTCTCTCTCTCGTCCTCACCTCCTACTCGAGCTGTGGAGCAGAGCTTGCCATCCTCCGAAGCGAGTTGGAATCCACCCACTTCCCAGGCCACTTCTGAAATTCCCCTAGCCCTACTTCCCTGGTTACACCATTTCAGTTGTCACAGGCCTGCCTGATTTCAGTCTCTCTCTCCCTCGACCCACTCTCCAAACTGCCTGGACGACTTTCAAAACATGACAATATGTGTCCCTCCCCTCAAGTTCAAAGCCCTATTTTAGCTCCTCACTTCACCCATCCCCCTCCTGCAGCAACCCCCCTCTGACCATCCCCAGTTCTCCTTGCCATCCTGAAAGGTTCCCCAAGATTTGGATGGACCAGGCTCTTCCTTCCCTGCTGATCCTGCTGCACGGGGTTCCCAAGGCACATTTGCCCATCCTGACTGGCTGGCACTTCCTTATCCTTCACACTTCCACTTGATCATCCTTCAGGAAGCCCTCCCCTGATGTACTCCGAGAGCAGCCCACGCTCCCCAAATCATAGTGGGTACCCAGCTGCATTGCAGTTTCTCTACTTATGTGTCCTTCACTATCATGGAGTTGAGAAGCCCTGACTGTTCTTGTTTGTTTTTGTGTGTGTGCGCACAGTATTTATCAAGGAGACTGGGGCATGATAGGGGCTCAAATATTTATAGAATGAATGAGTTCCATTCCTGCCAGAGGTGACCCCAGAAAGATTCTCACTCTTGGGAACTTCATCAACCTAAGATGGAAGAAAATAAAATGTCATTTTACTATCTTAACTGTTCTGCTTTACTTATGATTTTCTGAACTAATTTTTTAAAAGATTTAATCTTCAAAGATGCCAAATAACTTTTGATGAAATATTTAAAACACCTGAGGGATTCGACATTCCTTCTAAAAAGCTGAGAATCCTGGACCAATTTTCAGCTTTGAATCTTTGATTCCCCTGGCATCTTCCTTTCTTATCATTTGTGTACTAAGTAGAAACTCAGTACAAAAAGTGTTATGAATCCTAAGTGTAAGGCCGCCGCGGGAAGAAAAAGCCACCCCTATGGACCTTCGATGGAAGCCTTTATTGGGTGGTCACTCTCGGGCAGAACTCTGGGGAAAAGCAATCAAGAGAACAAAGGGAATCTGCGAGGAATGGGGGAGGGGGAGGGTGGAGAGCAGGGGAAGGGAACAACCGGCGAAGAGAACAAAGAGAGTCTGTGAGAAATGGAGGCGAGGACCGGGGTTTTATAGCNCGCACAGTATTTATCAAGGAGACTGGGGCATGATAGGGGCTCAAATATTTATAGAATGAATGAGTTCCATTCCTGCCAGAGGTGACCCCAGAAAGATTCTCACTCTTGGGAACTTCATCAACCTAAGATGGAAGAAAATAAAATGTCATTTTACTATCTTCACTGTTCTGCTTTACATATGATTTTCTGAACTAATTTTTTAAAAGATTTAATCTTCAAAGATGCCAAATAACTTTTGATGAAATATTTAAAACACCTGAGGGATTCGACATTCCTTCTAAAAAGCTGAGAATCCTGGACCAATTTTCAGCTTTGAATCTTTGATTCCCCTGGCATCTTCCTTTCTTATCATTTGTGTACTAAGTAGAAACTCAGTACAAAAAGTGTTATGAATCCTAAGTGTAAGGCCGCCGCGGGAAGAAAAAGCCACCCCTATGGACCTTCGATGGAAACCTTTATTGGGTGGTCACTCTCGGGCAGAACTCTGGGGAAAAGCAATCAAGAGAACAAAGGGAATCTGCGAGGAATGGGGGAGGGGGAGGGTGGAGAGCAGGGGAAGGGAACAAGCCGGGAAGAGAACAAAGAGAGTCTGCGAGAAATGGAGGCGAGGACCGGGGGTTTTATAGCCGGGGCTGGCGCTTGAGCCGAGTTTTTCCCATATAAGGTAAAATGTGAGGACTGCACTGCTGATTGGTGCTGATGGGCTTCATGTTGGTCTCTGATTGGGCCAGGTCATGGGCTCTGTGTCCGGGCTGTTGGTCCGCCCCCGGTTTCTGATTGGGCGGGGGGCAGGCTCCGGGGCTGTTCGCCTCAGCCGCCTGAACATGTCCGGGCACGTCCGACCTTACACTAAGCTTCACGAATTTGCAGGGCAGAGAACAAAGCATGTTGACTTCTCTGGGTTTGTAAAGTTACTGTGATTTTTTTGTTTTTGTTTTTGNGTTCGCCTCAGCCGCCTGAACATGTCCGGGCACGTCCGACCTTACACTAAGCTTCATGAATTTGCAGGGCAGAGAACAAAGCATGTTGACTTCTCTGGGTTTATAAAGTTACTGTGATTTTTTTTGTTTTTGTTTTTGAACTGGCTGAAGTCCCCCCTTGTACTTGTCACCAGGCAAATGGGAACTAGTACTTGGTGTGGTTGGAAAAATAATTTTTTAATCAGCTTTTTCTTTCACCAGTTAGGCTATATGCAGATCATATCAGAGGATTCTGAATAGGGTCCCCAGGACTCTTACCAAGTCAGGCACAGCCATACAAGATCAATTTTTGTTAATTATCCAGTACCATGGAAACCCATTTTGGCTAATTTTTAGGAAAAGTATAGTAGCTAACTGCTCACTCTTATTGCTTCTAAATGAAATTTATTATTTACTACTGACTTATTTCACACACACACACACAGTTACACAGAGTCCTCAGTACTTTGCAAAGTCATCCTCATTCTCTGTCATCTTAGGCACTGGAGTAATGGGAAAATAGACCTTTTGAGCGTATTTGGTTGCTTTGGGTTAAAAATACATGTGTGTATATAGTTGTGAAAGTGAAAGTCATTCAGTAGTTTCAGACTCTTTGTGACCCCATGGACTACACAGTCCATGGAATTCTCCAGGCCAGAATACTGGAGTGGGTAGCCTTTCCCTTCTCCAGGGGATCGTCCCAACCCAGGGATCGAACCCAGGTCTCCTGCTTTGCAGGGAGATTCTTTATCAGCTGAGCCACAAGAAAAGCCCAAGAATACTGGAGTGGGTAGCCTATCTGTTCTCCAGCAGATCTTCCAGATCCAGGAATCAAACTGGGGTCTCCTGCACTGCAGGAGGATATTTATCAACCGAGCTACCAGGGAGTAGCTTTCCACTATCTTTTAGCAGACCTGTAAGTGCTATGTGTCCTAAGGATGAAACAAAAATCCTTTTCTTCATGGTGCTCACATTCTAGTAGGAGGAGGCAAAAAATAATATATAAATAAAGCAGAAAATCATTCAGACGTATGTGGTTAGGAGTTTCTTGGAGAACACAAGGGCAGAGGAAGGACTGGATGCGTAGGGCAGGCAGGCAGGCTGTCTCTGACAAGACAGGTTACAGAGGAGCTTGAAGGCAGTGGAGAGGAGCCAGGAGGAGGTTTAGGGAAGGAAGCGGGGCAGTGTCCTGGGCAGAAAGAAGAGGTGCACAGGCTCTAGAGTGGGGTCCTCCTGAAGCTGGAGAAGTCTCCAGGGGGCAGTTAGAGTGGAAGTGGAGGAGCTGATGAAGGAGCAAGGCTGTAGAGCCTTGTAACTGATGCTCCTTAAATCGCTCAGCGTTGGAGCAGTTTTCCCCAAGTATTGTACCTTTTTAAAAAAATGAGTACCGATCCTAGCCCACCTTGATTTTGAACTTCATCAGTTCCAGGTATGAGCTGGGTAACTGTTTCACCCTGCTGGCCCACTCTTGCCATCTAGTGGGGAAAGTGAAAGTCTTCAGGCCAGAATACTGGAGTGGGTAGCCTTTCCCTTCTCCAGGGGATCTTCCCAACCCAGAGATCGAACCCAGGTCTCCCACATTGCAGGCAGATTCTTTACCAGCTGAGCTATTGGTGAATGCTTGTAATTACCAGATTTTCTTATTCCCAAGGTGGACTGGGGCAGGGCGCTCTTGGGAATAACAATGGATGTGAGAAACTTTCAGAAACCTTACCTGGAAATGAAGAAATCAGGGTGCAGATGGCTCTATCATTGACTTATGTCAAGACTGAATCAGGAAAGAAAACTGAAAGCTATAGATAGCAACAAGTTTCATGAAATGTATTTCAAATTTCATCAATGGAACTGATGAAAATTTGGGTTTGAAAATAGTAAAAAGGTACACGTGAAGTGAAAGATTACAAAGGAAGAGTTAATTAGGTGATATTGAGCAGAAGGTTGGTATATAGATAAGCAAAAAGAATAGTCAAATGTCATGGTAGTGTTAGATTGATCACTGCTATAGCTTTCTTAAAATAGACTAACTTTATATAGAATTAAACTATGGAATAAACTGTGCATGATACATTCTGTGCACTTTAACACATAATTTTCCTTTTCATGTTCTATAGTAGTTTGGATTGACATTTACAGAAACACAATTATTGTCTGTTACAGTATTGTCCAGGATGGTAGATATTAAAATTTTAAATTATATTAATAAAAACTAGATATATTTAAAACTCAGTTCTCAGACTTACTTGCCACATTCCAAGTGCTCAATGGCCACACTGACTAGAAGCCACCATACTGGACAGTGAAATTCTCCTTTGTCATTGCGGAAAGTTCTACTGTATGGTACCAGTCTTATATTGTTTCCTCAGTAAAATTGATTTACTCAACAAACATGTTTTGAATCTTTACTACATGCTAGACATCATAACAGTTCATTACAGCAGGTGAAAGATAAATAAATAAAACATAATTAGTCTCCTAAAAGGCAAAATTTTGGAGTTGAGAATGTTTACAAATGTAACCAGATGCTTTCTATCCACTGTGGGAAGAGCTATAATCCTTGCACATCCAGTGACTGAAGTACTGAGGAGGCTTCCCAGAGAATCCACAATTTAAGATGTGTTTTAAAGATAACCAAGAATATTAACAAAAAAACAAGGTGGACATATTTTAAGTAGAGAATATAGCCTCTGCAAACTCAAGGAAATGTGAATTTGCATGGAGTATCTGGAGGAATATAATTCTATGTGGCTGGAATAAATATGAATTGTAATTGGAGAGAGGGGCTAGGGCTTGCTGGAAGGGCCTTTTCTGTCACAGCCAGAACAGTTATCTTTATCCTGTCAGATGACTGGAAAACCATGGAAAATTTCATGTAGCATGTTATGAGATTACTCTCCATTTTAAAGATTACTTTATTGAGGTGGTATAAAAATTGCATTGAACATTCATGTCAATGTATGGCAAAAACTAATACAATATTGTAAAGTAATTAGCCTCCAATTAAAATGAATTTTTTAAAAAAGGAAAAAAAATTGCATTGAAGTGGAAAGATGCTAAAGAATAGAAGCACTTTATATCCCGCATCTTACATGTAATAAATATATCTATATTTGGAATAAAAAATCAATTCACCTCTCTGAGCATGTTTTCCCATTTGATCAATGCAGCTAATAGTCTCTATTCTATAAAGTTGTTTTGGAAATTAAATGAGTCCATTCATGTAAGATGGTTAGTAAAAGCTCAAAAATGTTACTGTTATTAATAGTTTGAAATTGTCTAAGGAAAGCTTTTAAGATAAGGAAAATGTAAGGGGTTGATGATTCTGCAAAAATGCAGTGAATGAGACAGGGAGAAAGAATGGTACAAGTGCTTGAGACAAAAGAGCCTTCTAAGACCTTAAAGAAAGTGTTTCCAGGTAGGAGGGAGATGTCAAAGGAACAAGTGCCATGGGTAAGGTTCTGTGAGTTATGACCAAGGTGAGTGTGTTGGGTTTGGCTGTTAGGAGATCACTGATGGGTGATGACAGGGCATTTATGAATATGGGGCTGGTGAAGGTTGGACCAACGGCTAAACCACCCACCAAACAAAGATTCCATGACTCGGAGACAGATGCCTGCAGATTTTAATGAGAATCTAGATTATGTGTATGTTATACACACACAAATAAACTCAATATGAGGGAGATAATCGAGGTAGCAAAGAGGGTGTGCATGAATCAGAGTTCCAGAATCAGTCCTGCTGATACCTCTACCAGTCCCATCACTTAGACAAGCCTCTTCTTTGGGGGCCTTGGTACCACAACCATAAAGAACAAGGAGATAGATTAGGTGCTCTTCAATGTCACTCTCAGTTCTAAATGCTCACATTTAAACCACTCATCTCAGTGAATCACTATTTCAAGAAAGTATTATTTCAAGATGGCAATGTCTCAAAGTGCATTCTTCATCTACTAACAACTCAAATGGGTCCTAACAATCTCCTAAACACTGAAGTAGATAGAATTAGTATCTAGATTCAGTTCAGTTCAGTCACTCAGTTGTGTCTGACTCTGTGCGACCACATGAACCGCAGCACACCAGGCCTCCCTGTCCATCATCAACTCCTGGAGTCCACCCAAATCCATGTCCATCGAGTTGGTGATGCCATCCAACCATCTCATCCTCTATTGGCCCCTTCTCCTCCTACCCTCAATCTTTCCCAGCACCAAGGTCTTTTCAAATGATTCAGCTGTTCGCATCAGGTGGCCAAAGTATTGGAGTTTCAGCTTCAACATCAGTCCTTCCAATGAACATCCAGGACTGATCTCCCTTAGGATGGACTGGTTGGATCTCCTTGCAGTCCAAGGGACTCTCAAGAGGCTTCTCTAACACCACAGTTCAAAAGCATCAATTCTTCGGTGCTCAGCTTTCTTTACAGTCCAACTCTCACATCCATACATGACCACTGGAAAAACCATAGGCTTGACTAGATGGACTTTTGTTGACAAAGTAGTATCTCTGCTTTTAATATGCTGTCTAGGTTGGTTATAACTTTTCTTCCAAGGAGTAGACATCTTTTAATTTCATGGCTGCAAGCACCATCTGCAGTGATTTTGGAGCCCAGAAAAATTAAGTCAGCCACTCTTACCCCATCTATTTGCCATGAAGTGATGGGGCTGGATGCCATGATGTTAGTTTTCTGAATGTTGAACTTTAAGCCAACCCTTTCACTCTCCTCTTTCACTTTCATCAAGAGGCTTTTTAGTTCCTCTTCACTTTCTGCCATAAGGGTGGTGTCATCTGCATATCTGAGGTTATTGATATTTCTCCTGGCAATCCTGATTCCAGCTTGTGCTTCCTCCAGCCCAGCATTTCTCACGATGGACTCTGCATATAAGTTAAATAGGCAGGGTGACAATATACAGCCTTGACGTACTCCTTTTCCTGTTTGGAACCAGTCTGTTGTTCCATGTCCAGTTCTAACTGTTGCTTCCTAATGTGCATACAGGTTTCTCAACAGGCAGGTCAGGTGGTCTGGTGTTCTCATCTCTTTCAGAATTTTCCACAGTTTACTGTGAATGACTTAAATAGTATATTGTCCCCAGAACAAGAAATTTCTCACTGGTATCACACTCATATAGGCATTCATGTATTCATTCAACATTGGACGACATCTCTGTGCCAGACAC